>VMDO01020553.1:0-37274 GCA_007922755.1 Pedetes capensis | reverse complement strand
TCTCAGGGTTTCTCATGAGTTTGTCACCAAGATATTGTCCAGCTGTCAATCATCTAAAGACTGAGAGTAGAGAGATAGAGGGAGGGTCTTCTTCCATGATGGCCCACTCCAAGGGATGGCTAGCCTTTAACAATCCTGACTTCCTCCCCACTTGGTTCTCTTCCCAGCTCCATATTAATATCCTCATGGCATGACTCACCCCAGAGCAGCTGATACAAGGGAAAATAGGGCAGACTATTGCAAATTTTATTTCTAGTATATTCTCCATATCATTGGTATTTAGCTTAGAGTTCCTCATCCTTGGCACTATTGAAATCTTGGGCCACCTAATTATATTTTGTGAGGAGCTTTCCAGTGCCTGAAAGGGTAGTCAGCACCATTCTTGACTTCATGGAGATGCCATTAGCATTCCTTCCCCAGAGGTGACAGCTAAGAAGTCTCCTAGTATTGTCTAATATCTCCTAAAAAGCAAAATGGCCTCTAGGTAAGAATTACTGGAAGCTGGTAGCACAGTGAGTAACTCAAATAATCCGGGAAGATACTATAATCAGCATAAATGACAATCAAGTTTAAAGAAAAAAGAAGCTAAAAAGATCATGAAAATTAAGAAAACAAAATAGAAAGCTACTCTAAAATCTACAGTCTCACTGCAGACTCCCAATCATCACTTGATATCATTGTTGTTGTTAGGTGCTGTGGAGTCAGTGTCTTAATCATAGCAACCCTATGTACAACAGGCAAAACACTATTGTTAGTGATTCTCTGCTATTCATAGGGTTTTCAATGGCTGATTGCTTCTTGGGAGGGGGTCACCAGGTCCTTCTCCCAAGCCTACAGCACCTGGTGTTCCCAGGAGGTCTCCCATTCAAGTACTAAACAGGCCCAACCCTGCTTACCTTACAAGGTCTGATGGGATCCGACTCCTCAGTGGTACAGCTGCAGACACCTTATATTGCAATCATCTACAAATGTTGACTGATCATTTTCCTTGGTCTGAAATAATGACAAGACCTGAAGATAAATAAGAGGATGAGTTTATGAGGTTTTAGAGAAATTGCTCTTCTCTCCATTTTCTAACATTTTTTTCTCTCAACAGCCACACTCAAAAACAGATTAATATGGAAATTTTGTTGTTGTTGTTGTTGCTGGGTGCCATCAAGTTAGGTAGTCAGGTGTGACTCATAGTAACTCTATGTAAAATAGAACGAAATATTCCCCGACATTATGCCATGCCAGATACTATGTCAGTACTTGTCTGCTATTTATAAAGTTTTCAATGGCTGATTGTTTCCGGATTGTTTCAGAAGTGAGTTGCCAGCTCCTTCTCCCGTTTATGAGGTGGCAGGGGACCAAACTGAGGGACATAGAGAGTGCAGATCAGCACTCTACCAACTGAGCCAAACCCCATCTCAAAATTTTTAGATAAGTAAAAGAAAATGACTTAAAGGTAATAATTTTCACCAACACACCCAGCCATAGTATATGTTTTTCTCTTATGTTACAAATTCACCACTCATTAAATGTTTTTACTGGAAACTTGGTATACCTTACCTCAAGATTCAAAGTATCAAAGGTAACTTATAAAACCTCCATAATGGAGCCAGTCATGGTGGTACATACCTCTGGTCCCAGTGACTCAGGAGGCAGAGGCAGGAGGATCGCAAGTTCTAGGCCAGAGGCCCCCTGTGCTAATTTAGTGAGTCCCAGTCTCAAGGTAAGACATAAAAACTATGCTGCGGGTGCAACTCAGTGGTGAAGCACTTGCAAAGTATGTAAAAAGGCCTGAAATTCAGCATCACCAGTACTAAAGATAAATAAATAAATAAATAAAATAAAAACTTTCTGCAATGGAATTATATAAAAATAGACACAAAATCAGAAATCTAAACAAGATAGTTTAGCCACAACAATAATAATCATAGTTATAATGAAAATAATAATATGTAGTCAAAGCCAGAGAAAGACAATGAATTTAATTATATTGTTATAGTGCATAAATTGACTACCAAATGTAGATTTAAATTTGATTTTGAGCTTCCTGAAACTTACAGTAAAATGGAGACTATGATCAGCTTTATTATTTTCATAGAAATATCTCTCTATATATAATTATCATCAATGATTTATTTCCTCTAAAATACTGATAAAAGTTGAATTGATGTTTTAGGAGTTAAAGGTTGATGACTATAACCACCATTAATTTTGCTTTGTACATTGCTTTACTATTTACTTGAGTTTAAATTCAAAGTAAAATGTTTCTATTTTTCTTTGAAAAAAAATGATAGAGAAGAGTAGAGTTAAAATTTTATAAGCTTAGCAAGAAGAGAAAAGATAAAGTGTAGAAAGAAGGAGGGAAGGGGCTAGCAAGGGGAAGTGAAGATTGTGGAAGGTGGGATGCGGCGGAGAATCAATGCATGGAAAACTATTGCAAGCAGAAGCTAAGGAAAATAATTCTCTTGTATCCTCTCAAATTAACCCGTGCAACTTGGTAAACAGAGGAGATACTTGATAGAAACTTTGTGATGGACAGCTGACATCCTCCCAGTGACTTCATCTATATGTTGAGCAAATCCCTTTGACAATTTTATAAAGCCAGAAAGAAGTACAAATATTTTCAATAACAAACTAATATCCCTAAATTATATTAACTCTCTGGAAAAAATAGGTTTAACACAAAGTGGATTTTGCAAGGATACATGGAAACAACTAAATAAAACCATGTCCCAGGATGTGAGTTCAAAACCAAAATCATTAAATATCCAAGAAATGGTTAGCTGCTGTGCTTTTGAAAATAACTTGAATTACTAGTTGACAATGAACCTGGCCTACACACAGAGATTGGCCCAGGTTTAAATCTGAGCTCACTCACTTAACTAAGCCCACATTACCTAAGTCACGATTGTTATGAACTCATTTTCACATATTCTGTCTCCAACTTCAGCTCACCCTCTTTTTATCTTTTTCCTTTGCATCTTTGGTAAACCTTGTCAACTATCTCAATCTGTATCTTTATCACTGTATGCATCATTCTGGTTTTTTTTTTCCTGACCTATCCTTTCTTTTATAAATATTGTCTTCAGCTCTATCTCATCCATTTTTACCCCAGATAGCAGGTTTTTGAACTACTTATGTTTGAGGGTTCATTTGTGCTTAGAAAACAGAGTAGTCATTTAAAATGCAAAGTTTGGAGCGGGCCTGACCTAGAATTGGCTCTGGAGACAGGCGGCTTGCCTTTTATAGGAGCTACTGCTATTTACAAGAATAGAGACACTTAACCTCTTTAATAATAATGATGATGGATAATATGTATTCAAAACTCCCTCTGGGCAAGGTACTATGCTAAGCGCTTAACAGGCAGAATCTCCTTCCAGCTTTCTAATAACCATATGAGAAAAGCGTCTTGAGCAAAGACCAATTGGAATAATGAGAGAATGCTGATTCGAAACATTTCTGTAGAAGCCACGCTGATGGAGACTCCCTCTGTGGGAAAGGAATTCACTGTGTACCAAAGGAGAGAAAACAATGAGCCTTGGAAAAGACTCTACAGAGGCCCAGAGTAAGCACTCACGACTTTGAAGTCCACCAAACACTCTGCCTCTGTGGCAAACAGCAAGGCCTGCAGGTTACTCAGCAAGGTGGGACTGAATGTGGAGACAGGACATCCCAACCTATTAAGAAACATGCAGGATGGAAAATCCCAAGATCTCTGTTTTAGCCACGGCTCTGCATCTGTGACTGGGAACAAGTCACCTACTTCTCTGAAATGGCTTTTTCATCTTTACCACAGATGTTGGGATTACTTCTCTGTGACCATAACTAACCAGAAAAATGGTAACTTTGCCCTAGGTAATCACCAAAATCCACAGACACAAAAGATGCCTAATTCAGAAGCTATTCTATCCCCCTCAGCTCTCTGATGCTTATTTTTACTCCTAGGGGGAGAAAAGCAACTACTGCCGTCCATCAAAGGTGAAAGTCATGAAACAGCTACTTGGTTCTGAATTTAGTCTCGTCAGGGGGTCAAGAAAAAACGCGCATCAGAGTTGACAGTTTTAAGCATGGCCCTAATTTATTGTCTTTGAATAAAAAAGATGAGATACATTTTTCGAAACTCGAGGAGAAAATGATCTCCCAGGTATCTAATTTGCATGCTAGAAAACATGTCTTGGCCATTAAGGAAAATTAGAGTTGTACCAAAAGTCATAGTCAACTCTTATACATGAAAAGAGTGAAAGGGACATACACATGAGTCACAAAACCATCATGGAGGCAGAGAAACGAATAAGATAATTAAGGAGGCACATGCGGGATCTCTCTGATAGCTCTTTCCTGACCACTCACTGTGGGTGAGACTTGTTGGCCCCATTCATTTTCCCAGACAGTGATCTTTCATAGCATACTCGTCTGTCATCTGACCTCGGGAGTCCTGGAGAAGAGGAAACACACAGCGAGACTCAGTCAGTGAAAGCTTTTGTGCCTCCCTATACCCACATCCTGACTCGCGGTAATATGCTAGCCTCCTCCCTGCAAAACCCTAATTATCTTGACATATCCTGGCCTCAAGCCTATTCATTCATGTATGGCATACTCAGCCTGACTGTCTTCATTTAAAGAAATGTTAGGAGATAAGTGAGGTGGGGTAGGAGCAACTGAGTAATAGAAATTAGAGATAGTATTAATGAGAAAATGGCTCTTCTTTTTTTTTTTTTTTTTTTTTTTGCGGTACTGGGGGTTGAACCCAGGGCCTCGCGCCTGCATGCTCTGCAAGTGCTGGACCACTGAGCTGCACCTCAGCCCATTTTTTTTTTTCTTTTTGAGACAGGGTCTCGCTAAATTACGCAGACTGCCTCTGGTCTCGAACTTGGGATCCTCCCGCCTCCGCCTCCCGAGCCGCTGGGATTACAGGCGTGCGCCACCACGCCCGGCCCTATAATGGCTCTTCTTGAATGAGAAAGGATGTGTCTCTGTTAATCACAGCGGATTTGTAAACCCATTAACTTAACCCTAGTAACTGAAATTTGATCAGATCTGTCCTCTATCAGATGACACAGAAGTAGTCGTAACTCTCAAAAGATGTGCCTGGATAGACACCTATACTAGCATCAGGGCTCAGTGACAGCTGGTATATTAGTCAGGTTTCTACAGAGAAATATATTTCTATATCTATATCTATACCTATATACACACACACATATATATACATATATATATACACACATATATGTACAATTTCACATATATAATCTTTATATGTAGATATATATACATATATAATTTCTTTATATGTACATCTGTATATAAACATACATATTATTTATATGCAAATTTCTTTACATGTGGGGAGAAATGTTTATATTTACATATGTAAATTTATTTATATACAAATAATATATATAAATATATAAATTATATATATACACATATAAGAAGAGATTTGTTTTAAGATGAGGGTCACAAGAAGGACACTAAGAAGTCCCAAAACCTAGTATCTGCAAGCTGAAGACATGGGAAAGGTAATGGTGTATTGTAGAGGCCTGTCATTCTGGGGGCCCTTGGTGTAGGTCCCAGTGCAAGGGCAAAAGATCTCAGCTCAAATCATAGGAGTCATTGAATCTCTCTTCCTCCATTTTGCTGTTCCATTAGTTCAATCTTATACCTGTGGGGTTTTCTTATGTGATCCATAACTTTTCTATATCTCAATCCCCCCCCCAAATAAGTTGGTATAACAATACCACTCTTGTAGAGTTTTGCAATAGGTCATACAAATACTGGGATGGGGTTTAGTTCAGTTGGTAGAGTACCGCTCTACATGCTCTGAAGCCCTGGGTTCAATTCCCAGCACAACAAAAATGAGAGAAAGACCTGGTGGCCCACTCCTGAAACAATCTTAAAACAATCAACTACTGAAACCCCTATGAATATCACAGAAGCACTGACTTAGTGCCAGGCATGGCATAGTGTCGGGAGTGTATCATTCTATTGTACATAAAGGTCACTATGAGTTGGACCCAACTCAATGGCACCTAACAATGACATACAAATACCTACATAGATCTATTCATACATAACTCAAATATGTATTAATATCTGTACATATGTAATATGACATGATATGATATAAGATATACTCTAAACTGTAGAGTCTGGAGTTCTGGAACCTGGGACTAAATCCTTAATCATAATGAATTTTCCTAAATTCTCTACAAGGCTTTTGGCACATAGGATTAGTGACAATTTTTTGCTTCTGTCCAACTATGCCTCTTCTCTATTCTCAGTAGGGAAGGATGAGGGATCATGGCTCCTTTACAGTTTCTAATTGCCTCCTATATTTCAAATTCTTTACATTAATCAAACATCATAAATTCTGTGTGGACATAAACATCTATCAGATGTGTTACATGGCTGTAGAACTGTGATTTTCACTAACTTGTTCTCTCATTAGTATAAAAAGAAGTATTTTAATATTTCATTCAATAGCTACTGTGTGGTGTCTGAGAGAGTTCCTTTCATTCCTATGAGGTCATCACAATTCCCACTACCTCACAAATAAGGCAATTGAGTGTCTAAGAGGTTAATTTACTTACAACAAAATCAAATCACCCAGATAAGCCAGAAAATCCTGCATTTGAAATGGAGGCTTTTAGGTGTCAAATATTCTTCCTCCTCCTACCTCCTCCATGACATGCCATCAACAGGAATTGGAACAGAGCCTCAGGTGCCCCTCTCCTGCCTCCTGCATTTGCTTTATTCTAAGTCCTTTATTCTTAGAAATCTGCTTTTACCTTTGTACTTTGGAAGGCTCTAAGTCACATTTCCTAAGTCCTTAGTGATTCACCACCCTCTCGTCTTCCTCATTTGCTAAGTGTCCCAGCACACCTGCCTTCTCTTCCTTCATGAACACCAGCAGCCAGGCATGAGGTCAGCTGTTTTACAGGCCTGGATCTGAATTACTCCTTCCTCAGATCATATCCATTTTGTCAAGGCTGCATTTCTCTCAGACAGAAAGGCATTGTGGAGTAGCTCTCCAGGGTGCTGAAGCCTAGTGGTCCTTCAATGTGTGCTCCTGCAACTACAGCAGGTGCCTTGTCTGGGAATTTGCTAAAAATGCAAAGTCTCAGGCACTACTACAGACCTCCAGCAGGAGAAAGGGGAACTGGTGATATTGATACATGTTCAAGTTTGAGAACCACTGTAATAGTCTAGAGATGTGGGCAAAACAGATCTTCCCCTACTCCTTGTTTATCAGTAAGATGTCATATAGATCTTCTCCTGGCTCCAATTAATGAAATCATTTCACATGTAATTTTCTCACAAAGACTAGCTTTCATTGATAAAATCTGAGCAGTCTGTCCATTAGACAATTACAATAAAACTAAGCCCTCAATAAGTGCTTGTAGGGAGTGCACAGATGGGGTAAAGGAATCCCATCTGAATACTAAGCGCTAAAAGAAATTGTTAGCTGAAAACTGAACCCATGGGCTCTGAGTCACGAAAAATGCAGCAGTTATGATTTGAAGATCCAAAAGGATTTGTTCTTGTGTCCATTTCTAGTATGTAAGCTTGTCTTTCACTTACTTTCTAAAACAAATCTGTTATTTGCTTGCTAAGTTCTTAAGGAAAATTATGGACCACCCCAGGGAATTAGGAAGAGGCCAGTTCTCATAGATCTTAGACAGATGTAAGGACAGCTAGAATATATGACCTGAGGAAGCCCTAATTCAGGCCAGGACTTTGAGAAAAACCTACAGTAGACAGAAGGATCAGGCGTTTGAAGCCAGGGGCAGCCTGTGTTTTAACTTAATGAGATGTTGTTGCAAGATACAAAATTAAAAAAACGGGCTGGAGGTGCATCCCAGTGGTAGAATGCTTGCAAAGTATGTGCAAGGTGCTGGGTCCAACCCCTAAGTACCTCAAAAAATAAAAGAATTAATAAAGTTTAAAAATTTTTAAGAATCCTACAGTTACACAGATTTGGAAGTCAAGCTCAGAACCTGAACTCCTTAGAAAAGCTGAAGACTGAGAAATATAGATTAGCAAAGCTTTGCCAAGAGCAAGCCAGGCCTCCATCTAGGTGTGCAAAAGTATGAAAACTCTGGGTTCTAAATAATTTAGAGAAACATAGAACTGTTCCTTTCCTAAACGTCAATGCTAATAGGGTGCTTTTAAAACAGCTGCCTTCGGAGAGGGCACACTGGCCAGTTCTCTATTTTAAATGACTCTCATTTTAAGCTCATAACACAGAAAGAGGCTGCCTACATTTTTTACTCCTCTTTAATTGTCTCCCCATCCGACAGTTCTTAGAGTTATCCATCACCACACCTAGTCTATCCTGCATTCAAGCCCTAATAAGTTCCTTTTACCAGGGGGACCTTATTGCTAAGATTTTAATGAGCTGCAGATTGTATTTACTTCGCTTGTAAATTGTTAATTATCCTTGCAAGAAAGGACACTTTCTTACCATTTCCATTATTGGAGATCTCATACTAAATCACTTCATGTGCACTTTCATTTTATTTTATTTCATTTCCAAATCAGTATAGCCATACTTCAATTTCAAGTATAGGAAGAATCAAATGTTTACAATGATCTGACACCTTTAAATTTCTCAAATGAATTTTCTAATCTTTCTTAAGCAGTAATAATTTTCTCCCAAAGGCTGTAGCACTTTGCCTTTAATTCATTCGTGAAATAACAGCCTATGATGTTTGTACAGCCTAATGATGGAAAGCTTTGGCTCTGGAGACAGGCTGGCTTGCCTTTGATTGGAGCCACTGATATTTACTAGAATAGAGACATTAAACCTATTTAATAATGAGGAAGATGACTAATATTTATTCAAAGCTCCCTTTCAGCAAGGCATTATGCTAAGCACTTACATGTAGCATCTCCTTCCAGTTGTACAATAACCTCATGCAACAGTACAGATTTACAATGGAAGAACTTGCACAAAATCACAAAGTAGATGAATAGGGGGCTGGACTCACGCCCAGGCAAAGTGCCTCCAAAGTCTACTCCCACCATGATATTCTCATAGATGAGGTTACTGTCCTCAGGGCTACCTAAAAATGATGAGGAGAAACAGTGGGGCTAAGGCATAGCACAACACCCTCCAGCGTGGCACTGAATGAAGTCTCCTTCCAAAGACCATCACCAACAGCTTCCTAAAGACCCAGGCAAATTAAAATTGAAAATTATGCAACAAGATAATGGAAATGTCAAACAAGTTACCAAGAATTGTGAGGAGATTTGGGATCAATTGAACATGAAATTTGGTGATTAAATCCACAGACCTTGGTAAACTTTTTAGAAATTTTCTAAAAACTTCCAAAAATAAAACATTAACATATGTTGTTGTCTTTTTCCCTTTGGAAGCTCAAATGCATCCTGTTGCTTTTTTATTAGCTATTTTGGGAAACAAAAACTAGCTCCTATTTACGAAGCCCTGATATGAGGATAATTCTTACCAGAAGTGTAAAGCTGTAAAACTTGCTTTATCCAGTTTTCTAATCTTCCATTTTTTTCTTCTCATATTTCTATTATATTCAACTTTCTCTTCCTAAAAGTTTTTTCAGCAATGTGGCAAAACTGCTAATATTTTACAGTGATTGATAGAAAGAAGTAACTTTCTACCATTCTCTCTGTAACCGGTCATTATATGTGGATTTTAACGCAGCTCATGAAGTACTCATAATCTCTGTAACCAAGCAGCTTCTAGTTCATTATACACATGACAAAATTTGCCATAAGCCTGACCCTTCCCTCTTTCTTGCCTGGGACTCAGAGATACATTCAAAGAAATGCACTCTCACATAGCCCCATACAGACTACATCAACAAAGAAAATCTGGTTTGTTGATTTGAAAGAAAAACTTTTAGGCCAGGTGCAGTGGTGCAAGTCAGTAATCCCAGTGACTGGACTCTGAAGATGGGGACCGGATGGTCGCAAGTTCAAGGCCAGAGGCAGCCTGCATAATTTAGCAAGAACCTGCCTAAAGGTAAAAATTTTAAAAAAGAGATTAGGAGTGGAGGTCACTGGTAGAGCACTTGTGAAATATGCATGAGGCCCTGGGTTCAGACCCCCAATATGCAGAAAACTTGTAAAAAATAAAATCTTTAATTTTTCTCCCCTTTATTAATGCAACAAATTGGTTTCCTCTTATAACTCTGCATTTCCTTCTCCCAAAGAGAAACATGTCTTTGCTCATTGTGTCTGTGATACAGATTGACAAATGGGTTAGTGTATCACCTTCTAAAGTCTATGCACCTTGGTGCTGGGATCTGGTTCCCCTAAAGATAAAGTAAGAGCCCCAAGGTTAGAACTACATTTAGAACATGATTGCTCCATATTCATCTGCTAACTTTTGACCAGCATGGCTTGGCTAGATGCAACATGCGTATATGTCAGGAGCCATAGGCCCGACATGAGTTAAAAGACAATGCCTGCATAAATGGCTATGTGACAGACGTGACCATAGCAGGAAGCTCTGCTACCTGTGGAGTGAGGAAACAGCACATCAGAGGCTCTGTTAAACTTTGTTCCTTGACTGTCTCTTTAGGATTAATCTGTTGCTGGGGGCTAACTAAGCTGATTGTAAACTTTGTGACTGTTACAAAGTCCATTGTACTGCAGTTACCCTTGTGAGCTGTCTTTTGTATCTCCTTGAGTGACTATATAAACATGAGTATAGAGAATAAAGTTTTGCTCAAGACCATCAGTCTTGGCCTCTTCGTCTCCTTCATCCTCAGCTCTCCCCTTCACCTGGCTGGACCGCGGTACATATACGGTCAGCTGAGTGAAGTCAAGTCCCCTCCCCAGACCTGGACAGATGCTCTTGTGTTCATGGGAAGCCCAGATCTTGCCTCTCCATCTTTCCACTTCAGCTTCTGCCATGAGGAAATTTGGCTAACTTACCTTAATTCTGAGCCATAGAAGTCCTGTTCGTTTTGCACTTTGGTTTTCATCCCTCAAATTCTTCTTACTTCTCCCTTTATTTTAGGGTGGAAATTAGGTCACTTATTTTCAGAATGGGGCTGGGATTTGGCTCAGTTGGTAGAGTGCTGTGATGCAGTCTCTGAGGTCCCGAGTTCAATTCCCAGCACCACAAAAATGGGGGAAGGGCCTAGCAACCCACTCCCAAGGCAATCCCGAAATGGTCAGCCATAGAAAACCCTATGAGGGTCCCTATGAGTCGGGTACTGACTTGACGGCACCTAACAACAACAACAACAACAATTTTCAGAATGGCATGCTCTTAGTTTTCTTTTTCCCTTTCCTAGGTTGGTAACAATAAAATAATACAAGCTGAAGTCTTAAACAGGGGCGCTAGGGGGAAGCTGAAGTTCTCTATTTATGTCAAAAATGCAGGCTCCCTGGAGGCTCTCAAGCTGATTTTCTTTCACTCTAAAATTGTCTCCCAGCACAAGTAGAGAATACAGCAATGCTTGTTGCTTTTTTTTTTTTTAGTAGCATGTAGATAGGTTGATTTCAAGACTTCAGATCAATCCCTGAGGAGAGATTACCACAAAAGAAAAGAGTTAGGGAGAGAGAAAGCACTTAGTGCTTAAGTGTATGAGGAGTTTGTATTTGGTCACATAAATCAAGATAAAAAAAATTTGAAAGGGGGGACATGGGGTGAGGACACGCACCACCTGGATCTATTCCTAGAATATGAGTCTGGGTTAGTCACACTGTCCATGCGGACTCAATTTCCTTGTGCTGGGTACACAGTAGTGAGATTCCAGCCATGGTTAATAAGAGAATATTAAGAAGGAAGAGAGATGTGCTGCTGCTGCTGCTGCTGAGCTCAGCACCCAGTCCTGCCTCTCTTCTTTAGCTTTCAACCCAACAGGGGTCCTTTCCCTCATGGAAAATGAGCCTCTGCCTGGCCACTGGTTTCCAGAACCTTCTGTCTTGAGGAAATTGCTCATCAATGACATATCCTTTCCCAATATCTTCAGCACCTATATTTCAATTCCTTGTTTCCATAAACAACTTAAACATGTGACTCTCCCTCAGTGTAAGGAACATGGCAAACAGGATATGGTTTTCTACTGACACCATGACCTGCCATATTGTTTCCTCATTGCCCTATCATCAAATCTGGCCACCCTATCTCCTCCCAGAGCTTCCTCCGCTGTATCCACCTGAAACCTGTCCACCATACATGACCCTGCTGGTATCTGTAATACTGGTAGCAGAGCTTTCAGCATCACAGCAACACACAAGCCCCCACAGTATGGCAAACTGACAGACATGTGGGGGATATATATATATATATATATATATATATATATAGTGTGTGTGTATACATAGAGAGAGAGAGAGAGAGGGAGTATAATATAATATATACATGTAATTTAGAAGTGAGTTCATCCTTATATTATTCTAATCATAATTTTTAAAAATAATAATAACAGAATTTTCAAATCTCCTACAATAAACTCTTCCTATAGTTATTTAGACAATGACTGAAAATTTCCATAGAGGTTAAAAAGATATATTTGAAGATGGAATATGGTATAATAGAAACACCTCAAGTTTTACTATGCATAAATCCCTATAAAATCATATTTACTCTAATCATTATCATTATCTTCATAATCATCATCATCACAGTTGCCATTTGAGAATTTCAAAATGAAAAATCAAATTAATCCACAGCACTTTATTTCTCTGTTTCCCTCCCTGATCCCTAAACCATTAGCTTAAAATTTCCACATATATTACTTTTCTAAAAGCACTCATCTATGAGTTTAGTTATATTCCAACAAGATGCTTGAATTCAGATTATTATTTTTCTTGATTAATTTATCCACATGCTTGTAAGTTCTGGAAAGAGAAAGGAAGGAAGGAAGAAAGGAAGGAAGGAATGAAGGAAGGAAGGAAGGAAAGAAGGAAGGAGAAAGGAAGAAACAGAGAGAAAGAAAGAAAGAGAAAGAATGAAAGAAACAAAGAAAGAAAGAAGGAATGGAAGGAAGGAGTGAAGGAAGGAAGGAAATATAGAGAGAAAAGGAATAAAGAGAAAGGAAAAGGAGAAAGCAAACAAGCCAAAGCTTCACTTTAGAAATGAAAATTACCACTTACAACCTCAGTGTTTGCAAGTTTAGAATCTTTCAAAGCTGAGAAGCAAGTACAGGATCATAAAAGACATGGTTTAGTTTAAAAAAGAAGAAAGGAGCTTGCTTTCCTGTGTTTTAGTCCATTTGATTTTACCACAGTACTAGCTCAGAAAGCATGTTTTCAAATACCAGTCACATATGGCAGGGGCAAACAGTCTCACCTCCTGAAGTTGTTACCTTGTTAAAAAATACAATGCCTTCTTAATAAAATCTGGATGCCTTTAGCATGCACACAAAAGAAGCATATCTGGGGTAAAAAAAAAAAAAAGAGTTATGCGAGTGTCGGAAATGCCAGCTGCTGTATGGTGCTTCTTCCTGGAAAAGAATTTGCCCTCTTGCTGGGAACCATCTGCATAGGAGTAGGGAGAGTCATCCCAGGAAATCTCCTTATACTTATCTGCTAAAGAATCTTCTATAGTCCTCTTGGATGGTTTTAACAATAATCAGATTAATTGTACATGTTTAATACTGTTGTTGTTGTTGTTAGGTGTCATCAAGTTATGTCCAAATCACAGTGACCCTTTGTACAGCAGAATGAAACACTCCCTGATTCTGTCCCAGGCACACAATCTTATTTATGTTTAAGCTCATTGTTGCAGCAACTGTCAATCCATCTAGTTGAGTGTTTAATGCTAATTCATAATGGCAATTGGAACTATTCATGAATCACTAAAAACTTGATATGCACAAAATTGAACTTCAGTATCCCTGCATTTAGCCTCCTTCTCTGATCACACCCCACTCCCATATGACCTGGGGCTTCTCTTCACAATGTCTACCATGGTATCCTTTCCTTATCCTAGATAGATATAAGGTAATTTAATTATTGCATTCATTTTATGTTTTGTTCTCCCAAATAAGATTATATCTTATTTGAGTATGTATGTCCAATATGTTATCCAGTTCCTGTCATATAATAGGTCATATAAATTGTTAAAGGAGTGAACAAATTCACAAAACACATGAACACATTTTCTCATTTGATTGGTACAATTATACTCCTGAGCAAAAGTGCAGAAAATTTTATTTGTATTCACCTTTTACTGATGGGATGGAATAAAAACACTTAGGGCAATGACTTCAAAAGACGAGGAGACAAGACTAGAAGACAGAGCACTCCAGATTCTATTCGCCCAAGCTGCCACCCCTGCACAGTCAAGGGTTTGAGAGTAATTTGGACCTAGTGCCCAGCTGTTCTTAGACCTTATGTGATTAGTCAGAGATCTTAGCATTACTTGTTTTGTACCTTTGAGAAAATTGCTAAGACTTTGTTTCTCAGCGTTAAGGTAAGTCAGCAAATGGTATGTTAGCAAAGTAAAACCTTAGGTAAATTAGTATTCTAACAATTTATAATCTATAGAGAATATTATTGCCCAATGAGACCACATATTAACTCAGTCAGGGGTGTCTGTTGGGACTAAAGGCTTCACTGTTTCCACTCCTTTCACCCCACTCCTCCCCTGCAATTCATCCTCCACACTGTAGTCAAGCGACCTTTCTAAAAGACCAGCTTGTTGTAATCCTCTTCATGAAAAGCTTTGCCCATTGCACAGATTATTGATGAGTGTGTACCAGGCACTGGGCAAAGGATACAACCTTGCATTTAGTCTGTGTCCCAGAGCAGGCAGAAAGGAGGCCTTGAGGAATCCTGGTGACCCACTTGAGCACCCCTAGGGGTTCCCTTCTCCAATGATGATGGGGAAAAGATAAATAGAGTGACCTCTAGCAGAGCTGAGCCTAAGCATAAGGAGATGAGGGGTCTCCAAAAAGAAGGTCTTGGTGTGAGAGCTGTCAAGACCAGCAGTGACAGATGGTAGCTAAGGGGAAATAAACATAGGATGGATAAGGCCTGTGGGAGGTGAGAGCTACCAAGCACAGGCCTGGGGCCAATTGCAGCTGGATGAGTGTCACTCATCCTTCCAATTGGCATTTTATGCTTTCCTCAAGAAGAGAAGCCCATTAGAACCCTGAAGGAAACTTGAATGTCCACAGATAAAAGAATGGGAAGCATATAATGGTGGGCTACAGTGGACGTAGAGGCACACAGCTTGGGTCCCCTCTGTGAAGCATTCATAGCCCAGCCATGGAAAGTGCAGTCAGGACTGTCTGAACCTCCTGTGGAGGATGCTTACATGAAGGCCATGTCCTTCTCCATGGATGCTGGTACCTGATGGCTGAGTGCAGAGAGGTAAGCACGCTGCTGCCCCGGGATCCCTGTGGCCCTGTATACAAGTGAGAGTCTGCCATGGATGTTACCTGAACTGGAGTGGGACTCAGGTGCAGTCTTCATAGACAAGGACAAGGCTCAGGTGCAGATATTTGCACAGCACATTTCGTTTCCTACTTTGTGTGGCAAGAGAAGTTCCCAGCGGCCAGATTATATATGGTGTTTGGACCGTGGCAAATGTCCTGTCTGGGCAGTAGGTGGGAGAAATGTGGAGGTCTGGAAAATAATTTGCAAAGAGATGCTGGACTCAAGAGAAGAGGAAGGGTGGCCAAGGAAAGGTAAGATCTATTTATGCTTTTCTGATTGGTGGGTCTCTATCACGAAAGGAACACTAACAAATCAGGGTGCAAGCATCCCGCCATTTGGCCAAAGGCGGTTTCCATCACCAGCCATGCCACTTCCGGCAGAATTGAAGCATAAAGGGTGAGGCCATGGTGACAGAAATGAGGCTGCCCAAGAGCCCACTAGCAGGGGCCTTCTGTTAACCAACCCTGACCTGGCCGCTGCCAGCATTCAGCCTGTCAGCAAGAAAACTCAACACAAGTTCTTGAGGAGCCCAGATGTCACTTGACATAAGTGGGCTGCAATGGCTTTCTTGTCTAGAAGAGTCAGTGACTCATCTTGATAAAAACAGACCTTGATAAAATTAGACCACGTGTGTTCTGGAGATGTTTATGAGTTTGTTTCATTTCATGCAAGGCTTCAAGGGCACCTTTGTGGAGCCTGTGACTCCAGCACCTCCTCACCCTATTGTGCATTTCATTGTTTTGAATTAAACACCTATAGAAAATTCAGTGTCTTCAGGATCAAGAACATGTGGGACAGGGGAACCAAAGGGAGAAACAGGAATGGACAGACTTGCTGTCTTCCCCCATGACCCACTGGGAGAAATCGTGTTTCTTGTGCTATGCCTGAGTGGAAATGTAGTTGTCTATGCAGTGTGTCCCCTTACATTGCTGCTTATTTTACTTTGAAGTAAGAGAAAAGTAGGGCCCCTGTCCTCCCCACAGCAGGAATGAGAGAAAACACAATAGAACAGGGCATCTGTAAGAAAATGCCTCTCTGTGCACTATCTAGGATAAACCTTGAGGGTAAGAGGACAGGAAACCAGTACTGGAATGTGGAAGCACTCACTATTAGTCTCTGTTTTGTTCTTGGCTTTTGGAAGCCTCAGTGAATGCAAAAACAGGAACAAAAAAACTGCATGTTTAAAATCCTGTTATGGAGGTTATAAATATGTGCTAAAGATAAGGCATGGGGATTTGAATGCCAGAGAAAATGAGTTGGAAGACTAAAAACTCTTTAGATGAATCTTTAGTAGCATTTGTTCCTACCTTTATATGTATTTCTTTGTCCTTATGTACATACACATTCCACCAAAGTTTAAATATTCAAATGGCACAGGCATCTGGGAGCCAGAAAAGCTAGGGTTTTCATTGTATGCCTCAGAAAATAAGTGAGCTGCTATTGATTTGAAATGTGACTAAGGTCTTCTAAAAAGACCTCATTTTTTTTCCTTAGGTTTTCAGATTGGACCAATTTCACTCAAATTTGTATTCCATTAGAAATTGCCTTCCACCTTCAGTGGAAAGCCTGCTTTCTTTTCAAACCCACCATATACATCTCTCCAAATTGCAGTTGAACCTTTCTTAATGGGATTTCAGCAGCCTCCATGATAAATATTGATCCTATATTCAGCTATTCTAAAATAAAACACGTCCCATTTTCATATGTTCCACCCCTTGGAGGAAAATCCTCTAAAGAAGGGTCTGGTTTTCACTTTTCATCAAATAACTTAGCCTACTGGCTTCTCCCAAGCCAAGAGGATCAGACTGCCTTTTAAATGCTTTCTTCTCCAAACAACTGTTAGCATTTCCAGTTTGAGAGTCAAAGGCATTTTAAGAATTTGTGGTGCCAGAGAGGGGATTACAAGGATACTCACCTAAGATACGTATACCTGGGACAGGCATTTCTTTTGGTTGACAGAAAATTGATCATTTTGCCAAAGACTACAGAAAATAAACAAATCAAAATC
Source organism: Pedetes capensis (assembly GCA_007922755.1). Lineage (NCBI taxonomy): Eukaryota > Metazoa > Chordata > Mammalia > Rodentia > Pedetidae > Pedetes > Pedetes capensis. The sequence goes on along the minus strand of VMDO01020553.1, from coordinate 19,894 downwards.
AGGCAGACATTATTTCTTTTTGATTGTCATGTTAGAAATCTCTTGCTTTTAGTTTCTTTGAGTCTTTCTAAATTTGACTCCCAACTCTGGGTATAATAATCTTCCCTCAAAAACCTCAGTTTCCTCCCATCACATATGAAGTCCTAAAACTTCAGTAGTTCTTCATGATTTAAATTTCCAAAATTTGAGACTAGGGAGCTAGATCCTTTACATTCTGGCTCCAATTTATGCCTATAGAATTATTTCTTCCTGACTCATCAAGGATCAATTCTTTCCTCATCTACTGTGGTCCAGATCAGGACACAGAATATTCTTGCTCTGTACCTGCATGTCCAAGTCACACAGTCCTCTCAGATGCTTTCATAATTGATGATACCATAACACGGAGCCATAGACAAAGACTTGGGGGTAGGTGTATTTGGAAGATATCCTGGAACACAAAAGTGTGGGAGTAGGGAGCATAAGATGAGAGAAGACAAAGGCGTATTACCAACTCCTGGGGACTTTCTGCAAAACCTCCTAGAATGTGCCTCAGTATTATTTTTCTAAAGGGTATAAGCAGATCATCTACCCTCTAACTGCCATCCCCAGTGGTGGGGGATTCAGAAGGAATTCCTTTGGAAGCATTTATTTATCCACCCTTCTGGGAACACCAGGCATTTGAGCTCAGTAGCCTTTAATGGCTTCAGAGAAATCCCTGCAGCAGAAGAGGAATCTAGGTCCACGGTGAGTACTTGGTGGGAGGAAGCAGTCAGATGCCTGGAAATGTTCGCCACAGTGACAACGACATCAGAGGACAGGGTTTGGGGCACAGAGGACCATTAGCACTTCATAGTGATGCTTAGAGAGGCTCCTGTTTGCTCCCTTTGTCCCTGACTTCAAAGCCCTTCCTGAATTCTACTTTCATAGTTCTTCTGTGGTTCACATGTTTTATTAACAGCTTCATGAATGAGTTCTCAAAGATGATAGGACCCCAGGACCATCAGTTCTTTGCAGTTTTTCTTCTAACTTGCAGAGGGACATAGACATTTCAATCTTTCATGAGCCCTGTATTCCAACTAAACATTCTGCTCAATGAATGAAAGCAGGTCTTGCACTTTCACAAATTCTCAGAACTTTCTTTCCACACAGTTCATCTTCCCACCTCTCCTCTTTAACCTCCCATATCTCTTTTGCTTGTCTGAATTTGGCTTATGCTTCAAAGTCTGACTTGGCTGCTGTATCATCTATAAAATGTTCTCTGACTCATTATAAAACAATCTGTCCTTTCTATTAAATTCCTATGATTATAATTGAATGAATGTTTCCTATGAAATCCAAATATCAACTAAAATATTCCATACTTTCAGATCAAAAAGCCACAGGTCAACTTCCCAAACACTGTAGGGACTATAGAGGTAACAACCTATATTTTTCTCAGGTACTACTGATTATCAGCTTGCTTCCTCTGAATTAATTTCATTGATCCTCTTGCCGTTGGTTTCTCTATTCAGGCTCATATCAAAACAATACTGACATGCACCTGTCTTCTGTTGAGCCCACTAACAACATACCTCTCCTTCTATTTGAGCCTTCTATTTGCAGAGGAGACTGAAAAGCCTTCTAATGTATCACTGGAATATGAAAATCTCCTTGGATGCACATAGAGATTCAAATTTCTTCGATGTTGGTGACTACCACTTATTTTTCTATCTTTCCATGCTGCCATATCTCTCTCAACCTTGATCTTAAATCTTTTTTCATTTCACATGCTGTTTCTGTCTTCTATACCATGGACACAAACCACCAACATGTAAGCACCAATGTTATCAAAGTAACCATGGAAATATTTACCTAGGAATGAGACTTGTTTCCCTCCAAGGGACACAGGCACAAGTTACAATACAACAAAGTTTTTCTTTTAACAGTGTTGATGTCAACAGAAGATGGACATGAATCTGGTACTGATGCCATGTCTAAGACACAGAATAGCTGGATCTGACTCTAAAAGTGCTCCAGTACTGCATTACTAGCACCCAGTCACAATAAGATACTGAGATAATGACTCACTAAACAACAATACAAAATGGATGTGTTCTCAGAATGTCATTTTATCAGCTTATGATGAGAATATAAATGTTGTTTTCCAGAGATATTCATATCTTTTGTTGACTCTTTTCCTCCTCTGAATATGAATATGGGACTTTAGTCACAACTAGAAACTGCTATCAAGAAACTATGAGCAATCATTATTACAAGTACAATCATTCAAAGTATTGGCTATCAGTATAATATTCCCTTGATAACCCATGGTAAACATAGAAAGAACAAGAACTGTGAGAAGAATCAAGGATAATTGGTCTACTGTATCCATGGTAAATCCTTTATAGTGTTTGACTGGAAATCAGATTAATTCTGATTATTCTATCCCTATACTACAAGGTATGCCTATCCCCATTCTGAAGGACACAACAATTTATAATTTTATTTATATATTCATAAATGTTACTCTGAAACCTAGCTGTCCTTGGAATCATATTCCATTTCAAATAATCCCAAATATCTATGTTATATCTTTTTCAATATTGCTTTAGAACGTAATTTCCCTCTCTTCCAAGTTTTTAAGGTGAATACATGATTTGGTTTGATCACAATACTGATACTCTGTAACTCCTAGCTGTAATCTTTAAAATTCTCCTGAAATAAATAAAACATACAAGTAACATTTCACTTTTCCCCACTTTTTATGTCAGTCTATGTTCTGCCCTCCTCCATTATATTTGCTTTGTGATAGATATTTGTATATATCATCAATATTTTTCTCTTGAATTATGAACTCTTTCAAGATAGGAGCAAAATCCAGGGAAAGTTGATTAAGAGACCATATGGGAAATTAGTGAAACTATATAAAACAAGATGCAAAGCAGGAGCCAGTAGCAGCTTCTTTTCAAAGAGACAAAAACTATTTCAAGATATCATTAAAAGGACTCATGTCATTAGGTTGAAATCTGAGAAATCACAGATACATCTTTTTCTGTAAAAGATTAATATTTGTCTATTCCTTGGCCATGTCCTACCCAGTGAAGAAAGGTCTGGAATGAGAATAGCACTCACCAGAAACTGCCAGGAAAATTGTAAGACCCAAGTGATGAAGGGATTGCATTCAAGAAAGAGATGCCATGTGCCAAATGGAATCAGAATCACATTTGAAGGAAAAGAGCTGATCTATGTCATAATTGCATGAGTTGTTGTTGTTAGGTGCCGTTGAGTCAGTATCCAGCTCATAGCGACCCTCATAGGGTTTTCAATGGCTGTTTTCGGGATTGCCTTGGGAGTGGATTGCCAGGTTCTTCTCCCATTTTTGCAGTGCTGGGAATTGAGCTTGGGACCTCAGAGACTACAGCACAGTGCTCTACCAACTGAGCCAAATCCCAGCATTTTGGGAGGAGGTGCTGGGGATTGAACCCAGGGGCTTATGTATGCTAGGTGCACACTCTACCATGGAGCCACATCCCCAGCCATTGCATGAGTATCTGCCATTAAAAAGAGAAACAAAGATGGTAAAACTCAGATGACTATGTCATTAAGTCAGACACTCCTGAGGTTGAGGTACATTTCTTCCACATGCTACTAATTTCAGTTTCCTCATCATTACATTGAAGATAATGAAACCTAATTTAGAGAGTAATGTGAAGATCACATCTTGGGACCTCACAATCATTGAGAACTTGCTGTGGTCCACACATTGTTTAGGAACTCGGCTTATATTACCTTGTAGAATCCTTTCAATGATAGTGACATAGGTGTTTTTCTTACTAAGGGGAAGAAGAAAGCAGAGAAAGATCAATCAGGTCATATAAGCCATGCAGTATGGATCTGTAATTTAAACAGAAGCTCTCTGACCATAGTGGTCCCTTGCTCTTAATCAGATAGCTACTCTATTTCATAAGTGATGCATCATTTCATTAAAGGTTTCCTTAAATGAGATAATGCATGCAAGTCTTCATACCAGAGCTTACAACATAATAATTACTATTTGTTATCAATTTATTATGAAATTTATGACTATTGGATACTACTAAAATATCATAATGTATTTCAGACAATCTCAAATCAGATCTTAGCTCTGTTACTAACTAGATTACAGTTTTGGATGAATCACTTCTTTTATATGGGATTCATTTTTTCCATCCTTAAAGCACAATATTTTCTGTGATTTTACCCAATCTTACTTTCTGCCCCAACAGCCTATGTTGTTGTTGTTAGGTGCCGTCGTGTCAGTATCCAACTCATAGCGACCCTCATAAGGTTTTCAATGGCTGACCATTTTGGGATTGCCTCGGGAGTGGATTGCCAAGCCCTTCTCCCTTTTTTGCGGTGCTGGGAATTGAACTCGGGTCCTCAGAGACTGCAGCGCAGGGCTCCACCAACTGAGCTAAATCCCAGCCCCCTTTGCAAATACAGGGGCTATTTATTAAGCAGCTTAGAGGCTCCACTAAGGAAACTTTAAAGACTTTAGACTTTGTTTCCTGAGTGATTGGCTTTTGCAAGGTTACAGAAAGGATGCCAGATTTGAGAGGAATTAATAATGTCAGAAATTTTACTTTCAGTATGTGTTTTATCTCAGAACTCAGAAGAAAAAGAAAAGAAAGTAGTAAACTCTGTCTTTGTTTTCCAGATGAGGCTCAGTGTCAAAGAGGTGGAGAGATTTCCTTGCCTGTCTGCAATGATCTTGGATGTCCCTGGAAATAAATTGATCTGGGGTCCAAACATATGTAATTTCAATTTCAGTAATGGAGGGTCTGCAGCATTAGCTGCAATTGCCAAAAAAGCCTGACATTTATTATAGGCTCAGAAATGGAGAAAAATGATTCTTCACATGAATACATTTGCCTAAAGCAATGATAGTCTCAGAGGGAAATCATAAACAGAAAGAAAATGCTTCTTGACTACCCCCAAATCCTAGGAAGCCTACAGAGGCTAAGGAAGAAATAATTAGCATTTAGGAGAATTTGCTTCTCTTTTTCCTTAGCCCATTGTAATGGATTCTGTTAGTGCTCTGCTCATAGCTCTTTGCAACTTACCATCCTGTGTATGCCAATGGTCTCCTCCTGCAAATATCTGTGCCTCTCTGCTTGGGCTTCCTTTGGCTGAGCATGGGGCAGGTCAGACATGTCAGGTAGTTTGTGCTCAAGCAGTCCACAGGTATTGCTTCATGGCACCAACTATCTCATCTTCCTCACCTCTCCATCATTCGGAATAACTAATGCTGCTCCTCACATTCCCCGGAAGTGCTCAGCAAGATGGACCCCCCAAAACCATGTCAGTAATACATCCTTTAATGTACTTTGTATTGGCTTCTGAGATGACTTTGAGAATACACCTCCAGACATCTGACTATGGAGAAGTAATGGACAGAGGACCCCAGCTGCTTTGTCCTCAAATCCTACACCACATTTGCACCAAGATCACAATTTCTATGGTCTCTTCACAGACAATTACTGAGAAAGAAAGGGATCCTAAGGCTCATGCATCATTCCTCTGATGGCTCACCGTGGCCTACAGACCATCTGTGGTCCTCACAAAACTTTCCTTAGCAATTTATGGAAATTATATTGGGAAAAGCTGTATCAAAAGATCTCTTTATAGTGTTGAAAAGTAAAGATGTCACATTGAAGACAAAGGTGTATCTGACTCATGCTGTGGCATTTTCAGTTGCATCATAGCTGGACATTGAATAAGGGAGATAAGAGAAGAATTGATGCTTTTGAATTATGGTGCTGGAGACATCTATTGAATATTCCATGGGCTGCCAAACAAACCAACAGATCTGTCCTAGAGAAGTGCAACCAAAGTGCTTGTTGGAAACAGGGATGGCTGGACTGTGTCTTATGTATTTTAGACATGATGTCAGGAGGGACTAGTCCCTGGAGAAGGACATCATGTTTGGAAGAGTGGCAAATCAACAAAAACCAGAAAACCCTCCACTAGATGGATTGACATGGTGTCTTCAACAGTGGGCTTCACCATGAATAAGATCATGTGCTTAGTACAGAATTGGGGAATGTTTTGTTCCCTTGTACATAGGGTGCTTATACCCAATCCTCTTTCCACCCAATCCTCTTTCCTTCTCTCCCTCCATCTCTCAGCATTAAAGCTCAGAAATCCACCACAATGTGACAGCTCTCTCCACTTCTCCCAGTCCCTCCTCCACTTTCCTTACACAGGTATTCCCACCTATTAAATCTTTGTACATTGAATCATGTCTTGATGTCTGCTGATCAGAGAAATTGGAGGAGAACAGCTTCCTTGCCTTCTTTATTTCATTTCTCTGCCCCCTATCTGTGTTTCTTGGGATCACCCAGGACCCTTCATTCAAATATCTGTCTCTTATTCTGTGCCTGGGAGAAGTCAGTTTAAGATAATTCTGATCCTCCAATCCATTACAACGTATAATTTCTATACTCCCTCATCCACCACCCCCCTCACACACACATACTCATGCCGTCACAATGGAGTACTTCAATGTAAAATTATCTAAGACAATGTTCTGGCAAGGGTTTTCAAAGAGTAGGCAGAGAATATTAAATGCTAACATATACTTGGAAACTTCAGAGACTTGGAGAAAAGAATGAAATAAAAATTTCTCTGTATTGATGAATACTAGGTCATTTTCTGAACTCCCTTATCTATCAAATGGAACCACCCAGTGATGCTCTCCACATCATCACATAAAGCCTCTTATAGCAACCCTTCCCATACTTCATAGAGTTCATAAGAAGGACATGTGTACTGTTAGTTTTCTTCTTGACATAACCAGGACCATCTAAACAAACTGACTCCTATCATGACAACAAATGAGATCAATATTTCCATGACAAAAGGTAAAGATAATGGTGACAAACTGCTTTAGTTTTTCTCTTTGAAATTTGACCACATACTGTATGGATGGTCACCGTGTTGCATGAGAAGAGGGAAGAGCTGTCTTCCCTCTGAAAAGAGAGAATAAGTGAAGATTGCAAAGTCATTGCAGAACAGTGGACTTCTATAATCTGCTAAAGACTTGGAAACAACACCTACATTTGAGGTCTCCTGGAGATTCCATCTTTCTTCTATAATGGTGGCTTTTTCTAGACAATGCATTTTCACGAGTCATTGCTTCTCACATGAACCTGCAGCTTCTCTGCTGTCACCCTGTGACTTATCAGCCATTGTTACAAACTTAGGAGTTGCTGAGCTAGTAAAATAAAATAGTTCTTGCACAGTGGTGTGTGACTTCATCACTTGTAGGAATTAGGTTAGATTGGTGCATGAGAAAGTTCTGTGTTTGCATCATTTCCTGTCCAGTCACATTTTTACTCCACCCATGGCTATTGTGATCAGTTGTAGGTAGGTGTAATCCGATGGCACGCCCTCTGCATTGCACCAGATGTCTCCACAGCATGACACATGAACTGTACTGACATCCAGCTAAGCTGTTTTGATATACAGACAAACTTGGAATTATCATAGAGTCAATAATCCGTGGGGCAACTTTTGACCAATGGCTGATGTAGCTTATGGCTATAGACAATCTTCATCGGTCCCTCAGGTAGACAAGTTTAAGAGGCAGTTACACGTCCCAGCAGCTTCCAGGTAGGATTTAGCTCAAGAGATCCACACCACTGACAATCTCAATAACAGACTCTCGGATATTCTTCCCTTTTTCCTTAATTTACTTTTCCTCTATTACCTTAGAATTGTTGTTAGGTGCCATCAAGTACAGTATGACTCATAGTGACCCTATGTAAAGGAGAATGAAACATTCCCGAATTCTGTGCCAGGCACATGATCTTCTTTATTTTTAAGCCCATAGTTGCAGACACTGTGTCAATCCATCTAGTGTAGGGTTTTCCTTTTTTGTTGTTGACCTGCCACTCTTCCAAGCATTATGCATTTCTCCAGGGTTTGGTCTCTCCTGACACCATGTCCAAAGTACATAAGACACAGTCTAGTCATCCTTGTTTCCAAGGAGCACTTTGGTTGCACTTCTTCTAGGATAGATTGTTGGTTCTTTTGGCAGCCCATGGTATATTCAATATTTATCTCTGGCCCCATAATTCAAAAACATCAATTCTTCTCCTGTCTCCCTTATTTCAATGTCCAGCTTTCACCAGCATATGATGCAACTGAAAATACCATGGCATCAATCAGGCACACCTTTGTCTTCAATGTGACATCTTAACTTTTCAACACTTTAAAGAGATCTTTTGCCACAGACTTTCCCAAGGTAATGTGTCTTTTGATTTCTTGACTGGTTTTCCCCTGGGTGTTGATTGTAGAACCAAGTGAAGCAAATAAAGGAAAGGTAAAGCAGCCTCAGTCTTGTCTCCATTTATTGTGAAGTTGCTTACTCATCCAGTTATTAGGACTTTTGTTTTACCGATGTTGAGTCACAATCCATACTGCAGGCTGTGTTCTTCGATCTTCATCAGTAAATGTTTCAAATCCTCTTAACTTCCAGCAAGCAGAGTTGTGTTATCTGCATAATGCAGGTTGTTAATGAGTCTTCCTCCAATCATGATGTTGCATTCTTCTTCATATAGTGTTTTTCTGCTATTCATTGAGTTTTCAATGGCTAATTGTTTTGGGAGTGGGCTGCCAGGTCCTTTTCCCTACTCTGTCTTAGTCTGGAAGGTCAGCTGAAACCTGTCCACCATGGATGACCCTGCTGGTGTCTGCAATACCAACAGCATAACTTTCTACCCCATAATAACACTCAATCCCCCATAGTACAGCAGACTATAAGACATGTATGGGTCCTTGAAATTATTTCCCAAATAAACTGTGATGTTATCCTTTACCTGAGATTTTGCTCCTTAAAAAAGGTTGACAAACACTCAGATCTAGACCTTGTGGAGAAAAAATAAATAGGAATCTAGAAAAGTCTGAGAAAGGGGATTTACTATGGTTTAATGGGGATTACCTAGCATAGTGGTCATTCCAGAAGTTCACTATAAGGTATAGTCCACATATTAGTTTTATTTAAACTGAATTTGTTTTCCAAACTAAATAGAATCAGTGCACAGTAAAATATTAAAATAGGGAGTTCTTGGCAGGAGGTACCTGTAATTTTAGAGAGGTAGAAATGAGGTAAGTCTTGGTGGCCAGATTCCTTCCAGCTAAAATTCTAGCAAAACATGATAATCCTAACACTGTCAGGAAGGGACGAGGAAGACTGACATATGTGCAAAGCCTCATGTTCTTGCAAGCAGGAGAAGCACTCATAGTCACAAACAGGAGCGAAATGTGAAACACAAGTGAAAGCCTCTAAATAAATGGGGGAAAACATCACAATCATGTATATTCTATACAGGCAGAAAATGGAAGACTAAAATAAGACAGAAAACAAACATAAAAGATCAAGATCAGATGATCTTTCCTCCCGAGAACATTTGACAGTACTTAAAGACATTTTCATTAAAAACAGCTGGATGAACTGTCACCAGTATAATTTGAGTAGAGTATAGGGATGCTGATAAACAACCTGCAGCATCCTACAAACCCATAACAAAGCTTACCTGCCCCAAACATTAATAGCTCTGAAGGTGGGAAATCCTAGAGGGGATGATGTTTGCAACTTTCTCAAAGATTCTCAGAGAATGCTGGGTGCAGTGCCTCACACTTGTCATCCCAGCAACTTGGGAGGTGGAGGCAGGAGGATTACAGGCTTGAGGCCAGATGATGTCTGTATAATTTAGCAAGACCTTGTCTCAAGATAAAAAATAAAAATGGGCTGGGAGTGCAGCCCAATGGTACAGCACTGGCAAAGTATGTGTGAGGCCTTGGGTTCAACTCGAGAACAAAACTAAAATCTCAGAGAAGAGAAAAGCTCGCAGGACACTAGAGTTGGGAAGAGTTACCATTCCTAAGTATTCAGTATGTGCCAGGCCCAGCATTTGACTGCTTTTAAGCCTCCCAAGTGAGAGCAAATTTTGCAACTCCAGTCTACAAAAAAGGCAACGGAGCCTCTGCAAGAGAAGCACCTAGTCTACACATAACTCATTTTAGCCATGACTTTACCCAAATCTATTCGTTACAGAACCCAACACTGAAACTAGTCATTTTCTTCTAGTTTCAAAATGGAAATATTTTTCATTGATTGTTTATAATTTTTAACAAGGCAAGAAAATAATATTGTTCTCACAACTGGCTTTAAGTGTCAGTAAATTCAGTCCAATGTAAGTAAGCTTTTAATAAATATTGACATCAGGATATTGCTTACTTAATCACTAGCTTTTTATTTAACATTGATATACTATGAATAACTTTAGCAGGAATATAGGATTACAGGTTATTTCTATTACTAATTATTTTTTCTGAGCTTTGTAATTGTGTTTTAAAATAAGCATAGTACATTAAAAACTACTAAGCTGCCAAATACATATATTTGAATATGGTATAAATAGATACTTCAAGGTATGGAATAAGTTGCATAAAGAGGATAAGAATTCATTTATTTTGGGATTACGTGGATTTTTTTTTTTTGGCTGTGAAATCTAAAATTCAGTTCCACTGAGTATCACATGCACTTCCATATGTGTTACAATAAATGGGAAAGAGAGAAAAAGGTATTCAATTTCTGCCTCCAGGCAGGTTGTAAAATACATTTTTTTCTCAACTGACCCAAATCTTTGGAGTACCTTCTCATAACTCCCTGTGACATTTCTTTGATTAATTCCACAGTCAATTCTAATTCCACCCTCTTAAAAAATATTCCATCCATTTTTGGGTGTAATATCTTCTATTCCTCTTCCCCGATAGCGTCCTACTTGAATTTTTGATGTAACATTCGTCATAGCATTGTTGTTATTCTCCCCAAAATCATGTGTTTCAAAGGCCAACTTCTCTGCTTATTCAGCTATATATTGTATATAGCTGAATATCATGCACTTCAGTATTTTGTACATCGTAGAAAGCCAATAAGAGCTTGCTTAGCTGAAATAATTCAAGGCCTGGGGCCAAGGTCCTGCTAACAGAATGCTCTCATCTCAGAGAGAAGAGAGGTAATGAGACATTGCAAAGAGTGTCCGTGCTTAGCAGGCACGTTTATGTTTAGGGTCAGTGGCCTCTGTTTTTAACCTCCCTGATTTTTCTACAGTATCAACTATTTTTCTTAGTCATTTACATCTGCAGATCAAAAGTCGTTCAAGTTGAAACCCTTCCTACACGTGCATTTATGAGCAGTGCTCAAAAAATGTTCAGGGTCATTAAAAATCCCTGGCATGAAAAATGTGTTGCATCATAAGGTTTTAAGATGAACCAAGAAAATAAATACATAGCTCTGCGTTTATGGAGCAGCGGTAGGCAGAAGACTCCTCTACTGTGGCCCAAAGCTTAAAGCGGCATCCAACAGGTGTGAACGAGCTCCGTGGGAACATTAAGCCGCGCCTGCCATCTACCGGCCACAATATGTATTGCCAGAGAAATGCCTGTAGACCCGCGGTCCCCAACTATTTGTCACTAGGAAGAGGATTTTTCCAGGGACTTAGGGGGATGGAGGATGAGGATCATTCAATGTGGCAATAAAGGCGATGGGGAGCTGCCATAAATACAGATGCAGTTTCTACCGCTAGTTGCTCACCTCCATCTGTGAGGCCCATTTCCTAACAGGGCAAGGACTGGTACATTCACAGCCCAGGTGGTTGGGGATCGCTGCCAGTAGATCCTGAATCCAAAGTGTAAGTCTTGGGTAATACTTAGTAATGGGATCTCAAAGAGGTATTTCTACGTTCTTACTGTTCAATGTGAACATATAAGTAAAATAATTAAAGCAAGATAATGGGTAACATTTTCCTTCACTCCATCCTCTGTAACATCTTTATTTCACAAAATTGAAAATGAAGTTAATATTGTGTTTTTCACTTTAATTTTTATCATGATGTTTTGCTCTTTTTACTTTGTAGTTATCTCTCTACATGTCTGTCTTCTCCAGGAATCAATTAATTCCTACAGAATTTGTTTCTGCGTGCATTCTTGCTGAGCACAGTTGCTGACACATGACAGATATTCCACAAAGACTGAGGGATGAATGGTTAAGGGAATCAATGAATAAATGAACAAGCAAATGAAGCAGTAAATTAATTATATCTGGGTCCTATTATTCAAACTTACTTGTAGGTGCAGGAGTAAAAAGTTAAATGTACATGTCTATGTGCATATATGTATTTATGTATAAATATATACGTGTGTATGTGTGCATGTATATGACTATGTGTATATAATGAGTGTTTATATATAGTCATTTGTTTTGCAACTTCTATAATAAATCAGGCTCAATATGTTTTATTAAAAATCTCAAGTCCATATACTTAGGAACTTGAAACTTCAGTTTTAGAGTCACAGCTATATTGTTTTATCAGACAGAGTGTTCTGAAAGATTCATTTTATTTATAAAGTAGTCATGATACTGAGGCCATAGTCATTACTTTACATTCATTTTGTCCTTTTTTGTGATTGATTGTCTAGCTCTAATCAGATGAAATGAGAACCAAGGAAGAATGTTTAGATAGGATCGTTATATAGAGAATGAAAAAAAAGTGGAAAAATTAAGATTAATATTGTTTCTCCTAAGAGTCCTGGATTCTCTTCCCCATTCTCCTCCTACTTAACACAATCTTGAGGATGCTTTTGGATTTGTAAACTTAACTGTCTTTGAATGAAAGGGGCCAGAAAGAAAGAAAGAAAGAAAAACAAAAGTAGAGACTGATATTCATTATACAAAAGGCACTGGATATCAGACACTGTTGTTGGCAATTCCATGATTCATCACATGTAATCTGCCTTATAGCCCCAGCCATGGAAGACACTTACTGATCTAATCATTTTATGCACCATGAAACTAAGTCCCCAGGAGAATATTTTTGCAAGGTTGTATGCAGGAAGTACAATGGTTCACCAGAACCAACTAATACTGGAAAGAGTCAATTCCACATTCAATGATGGTAACTTGGAATAAGCCATAGTGGAATTATTTACAACATAAAATGAGCAATTGCTAGAAATTGGCCCCTTCCTCTCCCTCCCAGAGACTTCTGTTAAGCATGTGCCAGCACACCAAATGGTTATAATGACATGACAAAAGTGTGTCATGGGTTTTTTTGGTTTATTTTTGAAATGCAATGCTAATCTTTACTCTCACTGAGGCCCTGTTTTCCAGGACTGTTTTCACAAAGTGACTTTTAGAGGCAATTTTCCAATAACTGCCATGGGATCCAGGACACAGGTTCTCAAAGGCAGAATTGCTAGGGAAAGAGTCCCTATCAAGCTGCTGGTATCCCGACCTTGTAAACACCACGCAGGTGCCTGTCTCATTTGCCTTCTCAAATTGCCACAGAAAGAGACAGTGACAGCTTGGTTTTCACCCAGTCCCTTGAGTTACAAGGAACTTTGCTAGCCTCGTGTCATTTTCTGGCAGATTTCATGAAGTTGGGCTGAATTTGCAAACAAAGGCAAAAGGCAAACAATTGCCCAGGCAGCTTTGAGATTGCCTCATTAAACTACTGCCTGGCAGAAGCTTTTGGATCACAGCAATGAGCACATCTGAGCTCTACGATGATACCACCTAAAATTCCATTCATGTTGCTTTCAGGAGATAAAGCTGCCCCATCAGCAACTAAGGAAAAGTTAATAAGGAGGATAACAGAAAGAATAGAGAATGACTCAGAGAGTATAGCCCATTACCAGAAAAGCTGATTTTCAATTCTATTGCTGGTGTTTCAGTCTGGTCACTAAGGAGCAATTTCACTGAGTTTTTCAAGACTCAGTTTACTTCTATGAAGCTAGGACAAACTCCCATCATCTGTTGGGGATTCCACTGGATACTGCAGGTGTCTTCTGTTTAGGAACAGGGTTATGTGCCAAACTCTCCAAAATCTTTTTCAATTTCATAAGTAGGTATTATGGAAATTCTTTGCAGGTCCTCTGAAAATGGAATATTTCTAAACAAATGTGAAGTAAGGTTTGATATATAAATAAATGCCAATTTATTAGCCTCAAATTTCATTAAACATAAGATATTTTACCAGGTTTAAAACTGAAAAAGACATAATATCTTCATGAAGACTGAGGAGAAGGGAGCTCACGTTTGTTCTGAGCCTACTGTGTGCACACCTGCACCCATATCACTGTGGCATCTGATCCTGTCAGATCTCAGAAGGTAAGCAGGGTGGGACCTGGTTAGTACTTGGATGGGAGACCTCCTGGGAATAGCAGGTGCTGTAACCTTGAGAGAAGGACCCAGCAACCCACTTCCAAAAAACAGTCAGCCATTGAAAACCCTATGAGAGGCAGAGAAGCACTAACAATAGTGTTTTGCCTGTTGCATATACGGTCACTACAAGGCTGACACCAACTCAACAGCACCTAACAACAACAACTGTATGCACAGCATGTCACATACTTGCCCGATTAAATCCCCAGAGCCACCTTATAGTATGAGAAGCATCATTACACTTTCTTATAGGGTTGGCAGTTGTTGCACAAATTGTTCAGTAGTTTGCAAATTTAGGTAGTCTCGAAACAGAAAATCTAGAATCCAAACAGTCTTGCTGGTCTACACCTTTGATTTATTTATTTGCCTATTTGTTTTGCCTATGTTTATTGTGAATTCAGAGTTTCTGAGTAAGTCAACATTCAAAGACTCCATCCTGGCCAACAAATAAGAGCAGGGCAAAGTAAAAAGAAAACCACACTAAGATGTAGAAGACAGTGTCTCTAATGGCAAGATGAGGACCTCATGTGGATCATTTACTACCCCTGGCTCAGTCTTCTCAAGCATGAATTATGATGAAATGGGTCAACCTCCACAATTTTCAGGAGACTTGGAGAGATGATTTGTATTTTAAATGATAATACTCTCATATAGGATAACCTGGAGACCATATAATTAGTCACCCCAGGAAAAAAAAAGAAAAAAACTATGAGTGCCTAGTCCATTTGAAGAGTCTGCCCCTGCAAGCAATATCCAGATTCGCAATCCTTGAGATGTTCCACAACCAACCAGTAACTGAGCCCAATACCAGGCAGACATCTGTTCTTACACAGCTGGAGAGAGAGTCCAGCAATGATGCTATCAAAGGCATCACCACTTCTGTCATGGGAGGTGAGAGGATGCCCTTGACCACCGGTAGCAGGCTGCGAAGCCCCTCCATTATTTGCATTTTCATCACCTCTCCCACCCCCACTCACTCTGAGGTGAGTGCTCTGGCTATTGCCTCAAGTATGACTGCAACATCTCAACCTTCACTCCACCCGAGTAAACCCCAACCTTGGGGACCAGCGTTTTGGTCATGAAAGTATTCTCCCGAAATATAAGCTAAACCTGGGGTGAACTGAAACAAAACTGCTGTCGGGGAAAGTCTCAGCCGCGATGGAGAAAGCGGCCTTCAGGGATGACCTGCATTTCCCTCGAAGTGTCTCCAAACAAACTTGGACCTCCGTGAAGAGCAGAGTTCTGGAGATGAGTAACTCCTTCCACAAACACTGAGAAATGCAGCTCTCGTGGCCAGAGATTGGGCACCACAGTGATAAAGGGAAAAATCTCACTCAGAATAAATGTCGTTCCTGCCCAGTCACACCCAGAGACATGGTAATAAGCATAGGGAAAGCCCTCTTCGCCCTATTCTGGTACCCTCAAATACTCACAACAATGAATACTTCTTGTAAAAAAAAAACATTAAGTTTTCAGAAATACATAATACTGTATATTTGGAAACTATAGGTATCTTAAGAAAAATAGCTAGAAAAAATAACTATGATTACAGTGGACCAGCATTCGCAAAAGCTATAGCTAAATATTGTAGTCTCCCAAAATCACACTTGAATTTCTGACATGTTTTTTCAGTACTTGGAGGTTGAACCAATGGGCTAGTGTATGCTAAGCGAGTGCTCTACCACTGATCCATACCCTGAACCCTGTTTCATAATTTTCACTTTGAGACAAGGTCTTACAAAATTGTGCAGGCTGCCTCTGACCTTGAACTTGTGATCCTCCTACCTCAGTGACCCAAGTAGCTGAGATCACAGGTGTGCATCGGGGCTGTATCCTTTCACCATATCTCTTCAATTTCTATGCTGAGCAAATAATCCAAGAAGCTATACTTTTTGAAGAAGAACACAGTATCAGGATTGGAGAAAGACTCTTTGACAACCTGCATTATGCAGATAACACAAATCTGCTTGCTGAAAGTGAAAAAAGATTTGAAACATTTACTGAAGAAGATCAAAGCATATAGCCTTCAGTATGGATTGCAACTCAACATCAACAGAACAAAAATCCTTACAACTGGGTCAGTATGCAACTTCACAATAAATGGATAAAAGATTGAGGTTGCCAACGATTTTGCTCTATTTCGTTCTACAATCAACACCATGGAAACAGTAGTCAAGAAGTCAAAAGATTCATTGCTTTGGGAAAACCTGTGGAAAAAGATCTCTTTAAAGTATTGAAAAATAAAGATGTTACATGAAGGTGTGCCTGACTCATGCCATGGTACTTTCAGCCACATCACATTGTTGTGAAAACTAAAAATTGAACAGGAGAGACAGAAGAACTGATGCTTTTGAATTATGGTGCTGGAGATGAATATTGAATGTACCATGGACTGCCAAAAGAACCAACAGATCTGTCCTAGAAGAACTGCAACCAGAGTACTCTTTGGAAGCAAGGATGGCTAGAATGCATCTTACATATTTTGGACATGTGGTCAGGAGGGACCAATCACTGGAGAAGGACATCATGTTTGGGAGAGTGGCAGATCAAGAAAGAAAAGGAAAACTCTCCACTAGATAGGTTGATACAGTCTCTGCAATGATGGGCTTAAACATAAATAAGATTGTGTGCCTGGCACAGAATCAGGGAGTGTTTTGTTCTGCTGTACATAGGGTCACTATGACTCAGACCCTACTGTATGGCACCTGGCAACAACAACAACAACAACAACAACAACAACAACAACAACAACACATCACTGGCTGTTTTCTGACATCTTGCTCCTGAAAACACCACTTTCCATTGGGTCTTTGTATCTGTGGCCCCATTTAGGTAGTAAGGAATCCAAAGTGAGAATTTCTTTCCAACATGGTTGGTGAAAACACTATAATGGAGAAGTCACAGCCCAGAGCCTTAGCTCTTAGTATAAATGAGCTTAAAGACAAATGCCCAGACAACATGATGAACTTTCTCTCAGTTAACATTTTCTCAGATCATGTTTCTTAACATTCCACTCTTTAAAGTCATTCCTTAGAACACTGGACCTGTATCTATTTCACTACTGATTTTTCAAAGACTATCAGAGTTGCTTATGGATAGCATGGTAAAATGGTGTATGAAAGAGAGAAAAAGAAAAAAAAGGAAGAAAGAAAGAAAGAGAGAGAGAAGGAAGGAGAGGAAGGAAAAGAAAAAAGAAAGAAAGAAGAGCAAGTGAGAAAGAGAGCAAGAGACAGGAAGGAAGGAAGAAAGGAAGAGAGAAAAAGGAAGGAAAGAAGGAGAATGAAAAATAGAACAATGTAGTGTGATTTCCTTGCCTCTTGCCATATTAGCTCTATTTTTATATTTGAGAACTTAGAGAAAAACAGGTTAGAATGTAAGACATATATTATGAAACCTGTGTAAGAATGCATCTCAGTTTTGAGTAA
Source organism: Pedetes capensis (assembly GCA_007922755.1). NCBI lineage: Eukaryota > Metazoa > Chordata > Mammalia > Rodentia > Pedetidae > Pedetes > Pedetes capensis. The sequence continues at coordinate 2,239 of VMDO01020553.1, read as the reverse complement.
AGAAAGCAATATCCAGTTCTTGGAGAAAAAGTGGAATATTTTCCCTGGTAGGTAAATCTTTGATATACAGACTTATAATGGTGTGTGGATTGTACTGCTGAGTACAATAGAATTCTCCAACCACATATGAAGATTCCTCTATTACAAGAGGACAGGAGTCAGGTTTATTGATCTTTACAACTTGAATTCATAACACAGAGTGGGAACACATGAAAGACTCATTTAAAAAAATGTAAATTACTGTGTAATGAAGCCTAGTGACAAAGCACAAGGTAGACTCAGGGTCATTTGGGCATCCACTGGAAACCAGGAAATCATGCGCATGTAACAGTATAGTGCTCAAGCCAGGGAAGTGCCAAAACCTTTAGACTAGAGTCAAAATCAGGAACAATACAATTGAAACCAGCCAAAGTAAGGGGAGTTAAGAATGCAGATGTCATCTCCTAGAAACCTAAGCTCTGGGTCAAAACAAACGCAGTTAATATCCTGAAGCCACAATTTATGAACTGCATGACCTTCTTCAGATCACTTACTCTCTCAAAAGTCAACCCCTTCGAGGTTAAGTCAGTTTCCTGATCTAAAAAAATTGTAATAGGAGGGATGATTGAAGGGCAATGTGATATGCTATATTTACTTCATTTAACACAATGCATAGTAGGTAAGACACTTGAGAGGCATATTAGTTTTATTATTCATCTCATCTATTGAACAGTAGCCCAGGCTGGTCTCAAAGCAGTGATCCTCTTGCTTCTGGCTCCCAAGTGCTGGGACTACAAGTGCAGGTCTCAATACATTACTCTTAATTGTTGTTGTTATTGCTGTTGTTGTTAGGTGCCATCGAGTCGGTATCTGACTACCCTAAGAGGAGAAACACTATTATCAGTGCTTCTCTGCTGTTCATAGGGTTTTCAATGGCGGATTGATTTTTGGGAGTGGGTTGCCGGGTCCTTCTCCCAAGCCTACAGCACCTGGTGTTCCCAGGCAGTCTCCTATCCAAGTACTAACCAGGTCCAACCCTGCTTAGCTTCCGAGAGATCTGACGGGATCGGATGCCACAGGGCTATGGCTGCAGGCACTACTCTTAATATATCTCTCTTAATATATTACTCAGGGCTGGGATTTAGCTCAGTTGTTAGAGCGCTGTGCTGCAGTCTCTGTGGTCCCCAGTTCAATTCCCAGCACTGCAAAAAATGGGAGCAGGACCTGGCAATCCACTCCCAAGGCAATCCCAAAACAGTCAGCCATTGAAAACCCTATGAGGGTCGCTGAGTCAGATACCGACTCAATGCCACCTAACAACAATAACAATATATTACTCTTTTGGTAACAGTACCCATTTTCCTCCCTACAAGGTTCTTTTGTTTTTGTTTTGTTCTTTGTTGTTTTGTTTTGTTTTGTTTTGATACAGTGTCATGTTATATATCCCAAGCTAGCCTAGAAGTGGTAACCTTTCTGCCTCCATTTCTCAAGCCCTGGCATTACACCATCATGCCCCTGACATACATAGGTTGGCTGAAGTCACAGGGGACTAACTTGCCCCAATTTGCCTAGGATGTTCCAATTTTATACCAAAATTCCAATATTGCTAGAAACCCTTCTGTCCCAGGCAAACCAGAATGATTCTTAACCTTGGTTAATATCTTTATTATTCAATAAAATTTCTTTAAGCCATTACCTTGAGCCAAAGGTTTGCTTAAATATTTTATCAAGCATCTGAAGCCAATCATCTGCATAGCACCTTTTCTAATTCCCCCTAAGAAATAGGAATGAGGTTCTTATAGAAAGTTGTTGTTAGGTGCCATCAAATCGAGTCTGACTCTTAGCGACCCTCATACAGTTTTCAATGGCTTCTTGTTCTGGGATTGTTTTCAGGAGTGGATAGCCACATCCTTCTTCCATTTTTGCAGTGCTGGGGATTGAACCTGGGTCCTCAGAGAGTGCAGAGCAAGTGCTCTACCAACTGAGCTAAAACCCAGCCCCTTGTAGAAAGTAGGACCAGTAATCATGTGACGACCCCAGGATTACATGTGGACCAGCTGGCTCTCTCTAGGTGGCAGTATCTTTCAACAATGAGAGGAGAAGGGAGTATACATGTGCTGACAATGAAGGAAGTCCAGCTGGGTGTGGTGGCACATGCCCATAATCCCAAGGACTCAGCAGGCAGAGGCAGCAGGATCACAATTTCCAGACCAGAGGCAGTATGCGTAATTTAGCGAGACCCTGTCTCACAAAGTTAAAA
>VMDO01020552.1:0-37205 GCA_007922755.1 Pedetes capensis | reverse complement strand
CATGTACGTTGCCACTGGTATGAATTGGTATTACGGTTTGAATCTACAATGCCCCCAAAAGTCATGTGTTTAAATGCTTGGTCCCCAAGTGGTGACACTATTTGTACAAGCTGTTGAACTTTGGGAGGTGGGACCTAGCTTGTAGAAGTAGGTTCCTGGAGGCAGGCCTTTGGAGCTTTTTCACACTGGCTTCCTGATGCCATGATGTGAAGTTCTCTACCACAGGCACCTCCACCAGCTGCTCCACCATGCCTCCCCACTATTATGGATTATAATCCCCTAAACCATGAGCTGAATAAATCTATCCTTCCTCCTGAAGTTGGCCTGTCAGGTATTTTGCCACAGCAATGCTCAAGCTAACTAACGCAAGCAGCGTTTTTGTTGTGGTGGTGGTGGTGGTTTTGTTTTGTTTTTAAGACAGGAACTTACTATGTAGCCCAGGCTGGCCATGACTCTCCTGCTTTACCCTCCCAAGTGTTAGAATTACATGCATGCACCCCCATTCCCAGCTTGTGTGAAGTGTTTAAAGGTGTGATTATAAATATATCCCAGAAACATATATATATATATATGTATATATATGTATATATGTATGTATATATGTGTATATATGTGTGTGTGTATATATATGTATATGTCTATATGTGTGTGTGTGTGTGTGTGTGTGTGTGTGTGTGTGTAGCCTGCAGCCATAGACCTGTGGCATCCAATCCCATCAGATCTCGGAAGCTAAGCAGGGTCGGGCCTGGTTAGTACCTGGTTGCGAGACTGCCTGGGAACACCAGAAGCTGTAGGCTTGGGAGAAGGACCTGGCAACCCCCTCCCAAAAATCAATCTGCCATTGAAAACTCTATGCACAGCAGAGAAGCACTGACAATAGTGTTTCCCCTGTTGTACAGAGGGTCGCTATGAGTCGGATACCGATTTGACGGCACCTAACAACAACAACAATATATATATAAATAACAGAATCCATAGTTTCAATGGGTAAACATGAAAGACTGTTTTTCAGTAAGTTAATATTCACCTTTTCTAATAATGTTGGGAAGTTTCTCCATATAGGCACATTTATGTACATAACATTTTATTATCCTTTAAGGAAATTCAATTGGAAGAGTCAAAATATCACACCATGTCTTAATATTTCCAAAGTTTAACTCCCCTGCAATACTATAGACCAATTCATGTAGACCAATACAATTCATGTAGACCATGAAAATACCTATTTTAATTTGTTCCAAAACTTTGAGTTTGCTTTAGAATTTATGAAATTGTTTTCATTTAACCTGTCACAGTGTCGCAATCCACTTGCCCTCTCCTCCTGCATTTTCATTCCTGATTTCAACTTCCTTTCCTTTCTGGTCTACAGTTTTCGTGCTTTAAGCTGACTACAGCTGAGAATAGAGTCCCTCACTGAAGATGGGACTGAGCTATGCCTCTAAACACATCCATAAATGTCTCAAAGAATAAACAAAGCCTGGCAGTAAGTGGTTACTAACTTGGCAGTGGCAGAATGCTACATCCACTGGGTAGGAGCACTCTAACATCATTCAAACTCTTATGTTGCTACTTTTTTATTGCTGCTATTGTTGTTGTTGTTAGGTGCCGTGGAGTCGGTATCTGACTCATAGCAACCCAATATACAACAGATGAAACACTATTGTCAGTGCTACTCTGCTATTCATAGGGTTTTCAATGGCTGATTGATTTTTTTGGGAGTGGGTTGCTGGGTCCTTCTCCCAAGCTTACAGCACCTGGCATTCCCAGGCAGTCTCCAAGTATTAACCAGGCCTCACCCTGCTTAACTTCCAAGATCTGATGGGATAGGATGCCACAGTGGTATGGCTGCAGGCACTTTTTTATTAGGAAATTGAAAACAAAACAAAACAAAAGATAAATATAAAGATTGGAGGAGATTAGTAAGAACCAACTACATATCCAGGCTCATTTCCTACTGCTCTTCCTGTGTGGCTATCACTCTGGTTTCAGATTTCAATTCTAATAAGCACTGAGCCAGCACCTATTCCCACCCCTTTACAAGTGCTCTTCTCCATGAACCTTTTCCCTACCCAAGCCCTACATATCCATTAGATCCCAGTTCAAGTGCCATATCCCCCATGAAGTCCTCAGAAAGCTCAACCCACTAGGATTTTTCTTGCTCTCTATTGCTATTGGCCCAGTCTTCTTGTATCACGTACTCCACATGGGGTAGTTTTGTAAGCATTTCTACACAGTCAGTCTTGCTCCTAAAGAATACAGCCACCACTTATACACCCTCCTTTTCCCTAGTGTATCTAGCACAATATTGATCAAATAGGGACTCTGTTGCAATGTACTGCTCAGATAAATATGTGTAATAATGCAATATTGAAAATGGAATGACAAAAGCAGAAACTTAAGGATTAAATTCAGTTAATTGTCTAGGAAAGCGGGGGGTTATTCTGTAGTGGAAAGTATTACTGCTACCACCTCTTTGGATTTAAACATTTCTTTTAAATAGTCTTCAGTGTCAATTCTTGTAGCAAATAGAAGAATGCAGTATGTCTAATTTCTTATAACTAAATAATCTATTCCCCCATGTGCCTGTCACTTTGTGCTATGGGGGCTTGCGTGTTGCTGTGATACTGAAAGCTATACCGCCAGTAATTCAGATACCAGCAGGGCCACCCATGCTGGACAGGTTTCAGCTGATCTTTCAGACTAAAACAGACCAGGGAGAAGGACTCAGCAGCCCACTCCCAAAACGACCATTGAAAACCCTGTAAATGAGCCGTATTGCAGAAACTCAGGAGGCAGAGATAAGAGTATCTCAAGTTTGAGGCCAAGGCAGCCTGCATAATTAGCAAGACCTTGTCTCAAAATACAAAGTAAAAACTGGGCTAGGAGTGTGGCTTAGTGGTTGGGCACTTGCAAAAAGCATGCTTGAGACCCCAGGTTCAATTCCCTCGTGCCAGAAAAGAAATAGAGACAGAGACAGAGAAGAAATCCCTGTGAATAACAGAGCAGCACCGTCAAGTAGGTGCCAGAAAATGAACCCCCCAAGTTGGAAAGTATTCAAAAGACAACAGAAGAGTTGCCTCCTGCAAGTAGAGTTGACCTTCATGACAGGAATAAAGTAAAGCCCCTGGAATCTCCATTTGCTGATATGGCATGATTCTAAATGAAAAGAAATATAGTGACCGCAACATTGGGCTCAAACATAACAGGATCGTACGCATGGCACAAAATACAGTAGTGTTTCATTCTGTTGTAGGTAGGGTCACTATGAGTCAGATGTGACTCTATGGAACCCAGCAACAAGAAGTAATTTGTTTTTAAAATACCTAAGATTCATATCCCTTATATGTATTTCTACCATCATGTTCTGATAGAAGACCTTGGTAAAATCAAATATCAATGTGGGTCTGTAGGTAATATTTATTACTTGCTTTCCTATTGACAGCAATCAGGAATTTTTTAAACTGCAGAGTAGGTTTTCAGATTGTTAGCACTTTTTCTGATGATCAATTTTTGGACAGCTCTGACCTAGTTTCCCCAATAGGTTGGCTAGCATATAATTTGAGTCATTCTGTCCTGTATAGAGAAAGTCATATCATGCCTTTAAAAACTTGGCCAGGCTCAGATGTGGGTTCAAGATGTAGATGGAAAAAGCCAGGCATGGTGGCGCACGCCTGTAATCCCAGCAGCTTGGGAGACAGAGGCTGGAGGATCGAAAGTTCAAGACCAGAGGCAGTTTGCGTAAGTTGGCGAGACCCTGTCTCAAAAAAAAAAAAAGTAAAAAAAAAAAAATTGGGCCGGGGCTGCAGCTCAGTGGTCCAGCACTTGCAAAAGGATGCAGGCGCGAAGCCCTGCGTTCAACCCCCAGTACCGAAAAAAAAAGATGTAGATGGTTTGGGTTTGATCCAGGTTTAAAATTTTAATCCTATGTGTAGATAGACGAATAAAAGTTTTCAATTTTTATTTTCAATTTTTAAATAGCTAACAATATCAAAAACAAACAAAAACACTAAGAACTGAACTTGAACCCAATTTTTCACTCAGTGGGGGTTCAGGCTCAGATTCAGAAACATTTTTTAAAGTGCTTGAACCCAACAGGCTCAGGCTTCAGGTTTGGGTTTGGGTTGAAGGCCTGCTATCTCCACATAGGATTAGGATTTAAACCCAAACTCAAACTGTGAATCCAAACCTTCCGCTTAACATATTGAACCCCCATACTCAAAACCTGAACCTAATTTTTCACAGGTTTGAAGCCCTGCTTTCGGCTATTTCCTTATGAAAAATGTAAATAAGCAGTTACCATTTATAGCTCTGTTGCTTGTACCTGGTATTATGTCATCATTCTGCTAAAGATTACAAAGCTCAGCTGGATCCCTGGAGGACCAGATTGCCTTAGGCTGATTCTGTTTCCTACCTTGAAAAAAACAAAGTGACATATCCAGAAGAATTTAAAATGTCCAAATCCAAAACCAAAAATACTCAATATCCTCCATCTAAGCAAAGATCAATCTTATTTGTCGTAAATCCAGCTCCAATGGCCTGATTAATCATGTAAGAACTCACAAATAAATATTCTAAGATATTCATTGCTTCTAGAAGGGGACAAAAGGTTACAGCCTTGGGCTTTCATGTGACCTGTTAATGCACTCTCTGGAGCAATGTAGCCCAGAAAAGGCAGCGCAAACATCATGCCTAGACTGGATTTCTTTACAGAGAGACTTGTGTGGAAACATAGGCTCCACTGTTATGTTAGGTGCCGTGGAGTCGGTATCCGACTCATAGCGACCCTCATAGGGTTTTCAATGGCTGAGTGCTTCGGGATTGCCTTGGGAGTGGATTGCCAGGCCCTTCTCCCATTTTTGCGGTGCTGGGAATCGAACTCAGGGACTCAGACACTGCAGCGCAGCGCTCTACCCACTGAGCTAAATCCCAGCCCCTAAATAAAGGGTTTTCAATGGCTGATTGTTTCAAGATTGCTTTGGGAGTGGATTGCCACATCCTTCTCCCATTTTTGTGGTGCTGGGAATTGAACCTGGGATCTCAGAGACTGCAGAGCAGCGCTCTACCAACTGAGTTAAATCCCAGCCCCCACTGTTATAGTAACATTGATTTTCTGGAACACTTGGTTTCAGTAGTACAAGCTTTTGTCCATTAAGCAGCAACCACTGCTGAGCATGTCAGATAAAAACTCTGAGAACCTAACATTAACACACTTTCATAAGAAATTTTCAAATACAATTCAGTCGCATTATTGAACAGGAATCAAACACTACAAAGCTGAATATCCAACAGTATGGGAACAGATAACCTACATGCAGTGGACACTGTTGATGCTTTTCTTCCCCTTTCCTCCTTCCTGGGTTGCAGCAGGCTGCTTAGACAGAGTTTCCCACCTCCAGTGCAAGCCAATCTGCATGATGTCATCTCTACTGTAATTTAGCAAGACCATGTCTCAATTTAAAAAATAAAAAATGGGCTGGGGTGCAGCTAAGTGGCAAAGTACTTGCAAAGTATGCACGAGGTCCTGGGTTCAGCCCACTGGTATCTCAAAAAACAAAAACAAAATTGCATCTATAGTTTTCTCTTTGTAAAATGGGAATTAAATGAGACAGTGCATATATACACATGCCTGACCCCTTGTCAGCCCTTCATAAAGGTCATTGATTTCGAAATAAAAGAGAAAACCCACACATCTCCTTACTGTCAAAATCCAGTGTATCGTGTTTTCTTATGCCTTTTATTTTTTTTAATTGAGACAGGGTCTTGCTAAATTACACCAGCTGCCTCTGGCCTGAACCTGGGATCCTTCCACCTCCACCTCCAGAGTCCCTGGGATTACAGGCATGCGCCACCACACCTGGCTATAAATGCAATTTTCATATGTATTTATAAATAAAAACTTGCACAACAATAATTGAACTATTTTTTTAAAAAAAGGCTACTTGATCTGCATCAAGATCCATTTTCTTATAGAAGGTAATAGTAAAAAGGTTGCTGGTACAAAGGAATCATTCTGACCAGATGCTGTGGTGCATGCCTATAATCCCAGCAACTTGGAAGGCCAAGGCAGAAGGATTGGGAGTCTGAAGCCAGAGGCAGCCTGAACAATTTATTGAGACTGTGTCTCAAAATAAAAAATGAAAAGGGATTTTTGGTACAGCTCAGTGGTGGAGTCTTTGCCTAGCGTACTCAAGGCCCTTGGTTCAAACCCCCAGTACCATAAATAAATAAATAAATAAATAAATAAATAAATAAATAAATAGTGTGGGTCATTCTGTACAACACGTGAAGGGCAAATAAACAATCTCTTTTTCCCCTCTTCATTGGTAAATGTTGGTGGGGTACAGAGTAATATAGCATTTGTAAACAAGCAATCTCTTCTCCAAACAAGTTTATAAAAGAAAAGTATCCACAGCTAAACCCAACGTAAACATCTTTTAATCTTGCCCTCTATTACAGCAGCATCAATACAGTTCATAGATAAGGAGACCACAGTACTAGGAACACAGTAGGGATTCAATAAATATTTGTTGGATCTTACAAACAACCATGCAGTTAATCCTTTGCAATATGTCCTACGTTCTTGAATCTAACCTGCATCCTTCCAACAGTTTTAGAGGACTACAAAATCAGGTGTGGATTGGAGTCATGTGAGGACTGGATTCCCAGGAGCCAGCTCTTCATTATGAATCTAATCCATACACAGTTCTAATCTGCATCTGATTTTTCAGCCTTCTATAACTGTTGAAAGGGTGCAAATTAAATTTGAGAATATATGGTATTTCATTTGTTTAATAACATTTATCCAAATGTTTCTATTGAAAGTTCAACTTGAACATCCTGGCATGGAAATGGGAGCAATTATACTCAGCTGAATAATCCAAATCAAACTGACATGTCATGACTATATCTGGAAGTCCTCCATTTGTTTGGCGTGTTTTATTTTGGTTTGGTTTTGGTTTTTGTCCTGTTTTTTATTTTGTTTTTTGAGACAGGGTTTTGCTATGTACCTCAGACTAAACTCCCCAACCTCCTGCCTGAGCTTCCCTGTTGTTGTTGTTGTTGTTAGGTGCCATTGAGTCAAGTCCAACTCATAGCAACTCTATGTACAGCAGATCAAAACACTTCCCGATTCTGTGCCAGGCACATGATCTTATTTATGTTTAAGCCCACTGTTGCAGACACTGTGTTAATCCATCTGGTGGAGGGTTTTCATTTTTTTCCTTGACCTGCCACTCTCCCAAACATGATGTCTTTCTCCCTAGTGCTGGGATTATAGGTGTTTACCACCACTCCCAGCCTATCCTTGATCTCTTACAATGTTATGCTAGGTAGTTTCTGTTTGCCACTTCAGACTCTCTCTCTACGTTCTCTACCCAATGACCTGCATGGACTACACTGATAGGCTCCCACTTGGGTTTGGCCAGTAGAGAAGCCACACAGAAGGCAAAAGAGAGGACAATGGAGTCAGGATACTTATTCCCCTGGTTTACCACATGGGTAATGTCCACAAACCAACTGCCTCCTGTCTGCATCCTCTTCCATAGCTGCCCTACCTCCAGATTCCAGGAGACACTATGTCCACCAGCCCCTCCAGAGTCCCACATATGCTCCATCGTTTCTAGCCCTAGCACACTGCAATAATCCCTTTAAGTCCACTACAAATTATCCAATTATGATATTACATTTGATTTTGCCAGGCCTTCAACTGAAAAACATAGCACCCAGTTGATTTTGTAATACAACTTGAGATGTGGAAGGATACGAATGCCTTCTTAGCCAAATATGACCAAAAATTTACTCAGTAGTGCCAGGAGAAGTGTCTCATATTGACATAATGACAAGCTATCAAGTCTTACAGTAGAGACATCTAATTAACTTTTACACTTTCACAGAAACAAAAAACTTAGAAGTCTTGAAATCTCCACCCAGTGGAAAAGCCATCTTGATGTCTTTTCTGTCATCACCACCCTCAGGATTCTGAGACTCAGCTTCTTCTATGTACCAGTAAAAATGAGCTGGCGGGGAATGACTGAGAGGGGAGAAAACAGTGGTGAGTTACATTCAACTTTGCAGATCAAATGATAAAGGAATCCAGGGAAAGCCTTAGGAACAGAAGATAGGTGGTAGCTTCAAGAGAAGGAAAGACATAAAGAGGGCCCAGCCCTGTAGGTAAGGGACGTAGGGGAGGAGAAAGAGAAGTTATGTCCATACAGAATACCAATCACCTGCTGAAGGAAGCTCCATGTGGAGATGCCCTAATACAAACCCATCATAGGTGTTTGTGCATCATTTCCATTGCATGACCCTGACCCTAAGGAGCTCCATACATGGTGCTACTCAACTGAAGACCACAGGCCCAGCCCTGCTTAAGGCCTGGACACTCAGATCCTGCATTCACTTGTGGCACATTGGACCATTAGTGAGACCAGATGCCATGATCTGTTTTCAACCTAATGCTTCTGTAATTCAGTTTCCCTTACAATGAATATTCAGGAAAGATTGAACCTTTGGGGAGTTCTATGTGTGTGTTCTCTCCACTTACTTCCAATCATCAATTCCTTCACAGGAGTAACAGATAGGGAAAGAAAGCCATGACAACAATGTGTATTTGGAGTATGTGTGCATATGTAATTTGAATTGTTTGGAGCCAGTCATGGTAGTTGTTGTTGTTGTTGCTAGGTACCATTGAGTCGGTCTCCTGACTCATAGCGACCCTCATAGGGTTTTCAATGGCTGACTGTTTCGGGATTGCCTTGGGAGTGGATTGCCAGGTCCTTCTCCCAAGTCATGGTAGTAGAAGCCCATAATTCCAGCAACTCAAGAAGTCGAGGCAGAAGGATAGAAAGTTTAAGGACAGAGGCAGCCTGGTAACTTATTAACACCCAGTCTCAACATAAAAAATAAATGGGCTAAGGGTTCCAATTAGTGGTAGAGCACTTGCAAAAGCATGTGTAAAAGCCTGGGTTCAACTCCCCAATACACCCCCCAAAAATAGTTTGACAACCTAAAATTCCTGATCTTCAATTTCTGTTGAAAACAAAATTCTAAGATCGGGCAACAATGGGTCCATGTTCCCCAAAAGCAACCATTATTAAGGCTAAACAACAGTTTTGCTGTTTAGATCAGGCTTGTAATCTCTCCTTGTCACAGTCTGCACCATCTGCCTCATGGATTTCTGTCAACACTGGCTTCTGGAGCTATCTGAATGGGTAAAAGCTGATGATCCAAAGAACAAGTTCCTTAAGCCTCCCCTTCTCCTTCTAGAGGAAAAACTGTAAGATGGTGGTTGTTGCTTGATACAGAGACCTTGATGCTTCACTCTGATGAACTGTGAAAATATCTGGACCCTTATGATTAGGGGACAATCGTCATGATTATAAGAAGTGGTATCTGCTTTACTATTACCTGATAAATGAACATTAACTTTCCTGGATCATAAGAAGACTCCTACAGACAAAGAAGTTGTTTAAATTCCATTCTCTCTCTATCTCAAAATAAGACCTAGAGAGTTTCAAATTTACATGAAGTCATTTTATGAAAAGTCCTTAACTTAAAAGTGGGTAGGTTGTTTTATATTTTACTCTATACTAAAATCAGAGTGCTGTAGCCCTGTGGCATCTGATCCCGTCAGGTCTCGGAAGCTAAGCAGGGTCGGGCCTGGTTAGTACCTGGATGGGAGACCGCGTGGGAACACCAGAAGCTGTAGGCTTGGGAGAAGGACCTGGCAACCCCCTCCCAAAAATCAATCTGCCATTGAAAACCCTATGAACAGCAGAGAAGCACTGACAATAGTGTTTCCCCTGTTGTAAGAGGGTTGCTATGAGTCGGATACCGACTCCACGGCACCTAACAACAACAACAACAAAATCAGAGTGGGGCTGGGATTTAGCTCAGTTGGTAGAGCGCCGCTCTGCAGTCTCTGAGGTCTTGGGTTCAATTCCCAGCACCACAAAATTGGGAGAAGGATGTGGCAATCCATTCTGGAGGTAATCCCAAAACAATCAGCCATTGAAAACCCTGTGAGGGTCACTATGAGTAGGACACAACTTGACAGCACCTACCAACAACAACAACAAAGTCAGAGTGGGTCTCTGACCACATTCTGTCTTCCACCTCCAATCTCATCCCTGTTGAGATGCTAAGAAAATGCTTCCCCACCCTCAATTCAGTTTCCTTGGTTTGGAAGGTCCAGATACGCCCCAGATTCACTGTTTTTGGAACTTTATGGCTAGTCCCATTGAGCCTCTGATGGGAATAGATCAGCTTGCACATGTAATGAATTAGAAGCCACCCTTTTTAAACCTCGTCAACTTTGGCCTGCTACTTTTCATACAATCATGATGAACAGAAACATAAACAGCCCTCATGATGCCTTGGTTAACTGTTCAGCTCAACAACCGCTGGAGGAAAAGAGGAAATCTTTTAGTGTTTCCATCTGGCTGACAGCAAGCACTGAAGACTGTTGCTTTGAGGGTAAGGCTATGGCAAGATAGAAATCTGGAATGGGAGAATGCCAGCTTGGAACTAAGAACCAAAAAGAAATTAAAAGGCACTTTAGTAGGTTAGCGGCTCAATTTCTTAAATATCATTGACAACTAGAGCTGGGTGGGACCTGAAATCTCATCCAACCTCTATTTAAAAGTGAAGTGGAGCCCAGAATCATTAAATGGTTTGTCCTGCATGTCTGTCTTGTTGATCTCTGTACCTCAGCACCTAGCCCTGTGCCTGGCATGTAATAATGGTGGGTTGATTGATTAAATGAATATACGGCAAAATCTGAACTGAAACTCAAGACAAAGGTTTTATAACCAGAGTTTCCCAACCCTAAGAAACATTATCAGAATTGCATAAGAAAAATTTTTGGATAGATCTCTGGATCCCACTCCACCCTCCCTCGTGAATTAGAATCCTTAGATGTTAAAAATATGGTAATGTTAACAACCTTCCCCAATTCATCCTGACAGACACTAAGGTTTAGGTACGATTGCCATGAACAATACCACCTCTCGACACCTGTTAGGGTTTGAATATGAAATGTCCCCAATAGCCTCATGGGTTGAATGCTTTGTCCCAGCTGATGGCATTTTTTTGGGATCCTCTGGAAACTTTGGGAGGTGAGGCCTAGTTGGAGGAAGTAAATCACTGGGGGCATGTCTTTGAATGTTATACCTAGTTCCCAGCTCTGCCTTCCTCTCTGCTTCCTGTCTGCCATGCAGTGAACAGCATCCCCCTCCACACACTCCTGCTGCCATGATTTTTTGCGCAAACACAAGGGACCAAGCAACCATGGACAGAATGCTCTGAAACTGTGAACCAAAATAAATCCTTCCTTATGAAGTTGTTCTCTTAGACATTTTGGTTACAGCTACTCAAAAGTAACTAACACAACACCTAGCACTCCTACGATAGTTGGTGTGTATTCCAGCATGTCAGGTGGCTATGAGAAGCAATTACATATGATGTCTTATTTACTTCTTCCCTATTAGAAAGCTTTGTCTCACATGAGCTCTGGCCTTCATCATGGGCTTGTTCAGACCTATCTGGGATCTGCTATGAGCATAGAAAGAAATTAGCATAAATTGTAGCAAATTAGAGGGTGATATGTTCACCAGACACCACTCTCAACAAGGTTCATAGTAAAATAAATGCACTTATAAGGTTTTCTGAGCTCCTGTACATCTGGCCCTATTTATAATTTCTCTGTTTTTCATTGTGTTTATATCCACAATAATTAAAGCTATGCAGTTTGATTCATTCTGTTATTGTTGTAGTTGTTGTTGTTGTTAGGTGCTGTTGAGTCTGACTCATAGTAACCTACGTACAATAGAACGAAACACTACCCAACACTATGCCATCCCCAGCACTGTGTCAGTGCTTCTCTGCCATTCATAGAGTTTTCAAATAGCTGATTGTTTTGTGATTGTTTCTAGAGTGGATAGTCAGGTCCCTCTCCCGGTTTTGTGATGTTGATTGAAGTCAGGGCCTCAGCATGCAGAGCAGCACTCTATCAACTGAACTAAATCCCAGCCCCTTTGTTTATGTAGGAAAAGTAAATACTAGACCCTTCCATTTTTTTCAAAGTCTACATTCCTATATTTAAATGAAGTGTGGAAGGGCAAAAACCCATTCACATTGCTTTTTATCCCTGCTTAAGCCCCAGTCTCTAACCTCTTATAATTAGTGTATTCCAAATGGTGAGTCTGCAAGCAGAGATTGCTCTAGCTCAGAGGCACCATCAATAATGTCTCGCCTTCTGGACACCTATGTCTCTCCAGTGGCCTCTGCCCACTAAAAGAACTCTACAAAGTCCAAACACAAGTTTTAAATTACCCAGCCTCCTCAACTCCTGCAAAAAAAAAGAGAGAGAGAGAGAGAGAGAGAGAGAGAGAGAGAAAAGAAATAGTGAGAGAAGAGGAGAGGCTATGGAGGTAAGAATAGTGGTAAAGCAGAAATACAGACCAATAAATACAAGTAGGTTGCATGTCGGGGCCGCCACGGAGTCTTAAACCAGGCCTGTTGTGTTTTGATCTTACAGAAGCACATATGGTCTTCCATTAGCAGGTCTCAGAGCAGTGGGCCACGTTACTATACCATATGTGCCGATCGCAACAACAGGGCTGATTTATGTCAATGAGCACAAGGTTTTTTCTTTGTATTTCATCTCCTTGTTATTTCAAGAGAAATGTAAGGTAGATTTATTTTACCATTACAAAAAGGCTTCCTAGAGTTAGTTTGCTTAAAGTTGATAGTTTCCAGTAGGGTGAAGCAGATCTGTTTCTTACAAAAATTTAGGGAAAGTTAGAAGTTCCTTCTCTCACCCCCAAAATGAAAGCAGATTTATCCTCAGTTCCACTCCCACTCATTCTAGAACTATGGCAAAATAGCTGCAGTAAGACTATTATAGGAAATAGTCATTCTGTAAGTTTGCTGCTCACATGTGGGCTCTCCTTTGTTGTCTCTGCTCCTGTTCTCATCCCACAGAGTAACTCTGGCCAGGATTGGGTGGCTTCATATGGGAAACTGGGAAAATCCCCAGGATGCCCAATAATTCTATGACCATTTTCCTAGCTGAATCTTCGACTCTCCCCTTTTAGCCAATAGTTAATGTACCAGGAGTGCAATTGAAGGGGGTCAAAATGAAGACTAAAGCAATGTGTAAGGCAAGTATTGGCCAATATTGGGACAAAGAGATGAAGGACATTATCTCTTGCAGGATGAGCAAACAAAACATCAGAGCTGTCACCATATGCCCAAGAGGCTTCAATCATCCCTTTCTATTTGAGGCTAGAAGACCATTTATCTTGGGTGTTTCTCTGCCTCTATTCTGAGATTGCCAGATCTTGCTCAGATCAATTCTATTTGAGTCACAATAGAGCTGGACTATGTTATAACTCTGAAAACAATGTAGACATTAACTAAGTGGTATCATTTGGCTGAGCCTCACTACTGGACACAATGAGAATACATGACCCATACACACACCCTTTTTAAAAAAAAAGACAGGGTCTCACTGCACAGCCTAAGCTGCCCTAGAATTTACTATGTAAACCAGGCTGGTTTCAAGCTCACATAGATCCTCCTGCTTTAGCCTCCCAAGTGCTGGGATGACAGGCATGGACCACCATGCCCTTCTTTTCCCACCTTTTAATTTAAGTACATTTCTAACTTTTATTTTTTAAGGCATTTTTCTAAATTCCTATCCAGACCCCTTTTGAAGAACTTGGTCAACTCTTAAGTTGTTTATAAATCTTGGGTTTTCTTTATTAAGCAATAAAGGTTACTGTTAATTGTTCAAAACCAAAAACAAATAAATAAAATACCTATGTCCTATAATTAACATATATCAGGTATACAGAAAGACCAGTGAGTCTGAAACAGGAGTGATTGAGAGCCAGTGTAGAGATACTTTCCATTTCAATATGGACTTCTAGGAGTAAGAAAGAATTTCTAATTGGTAGAAAGGGGAACCCCTACAGGTCTGTCAGCTTGTTGTACTGTGGAGGCTTGTGTGTTGCTGTGATGCTGAAAGTTATGCCATGGATATTTCAGATACCAGCATGGCCACCTGTGGTAGACAAGTTTCAGTTGAGCTTCCAGACTAAGACAGACTAGGGAGAAGGAACCTGTAGCCCACTCCCAAAACAATTAGCCAATGAAAATTCTACGAATAGCAGAGAACCACTGTGAAATATAGTGTCAAAAAATAAGCCCCCCAAGCTGGAAGGCATTCAAAAGATGACTGGAGAAGAGCTGCCTCCTCAAAATAGAGTTGACATTAATGATAGGAATGGAGTAAAGCCCCTGCGACCTCCTATTGTTTATGTGGCATGACTCAAAATGAGAAGAAACATAGTGGCTGCAACAAGGAGCTCAAATATAAAAAGATCATATGCATGGCACAGTGTCAGGGAGCATTATTTTCTGTTGTACACAGGATTGCTCTGAATTGGACCCCACTCAACAGCACCTAAGAACAACAACAACATAAAAGCAAAAGGTGAGACAACTGAAAAGGAATCCTCATAGGCAAAATAGTAAAGGGACACATTTTTAGACTAGTGTCTAAATTTATCAGAATATCTTCATCTCCTACAGGTACCCCCCTTACCTCTCTATTTTCCTCACTACCGCTTCCCCAAAGGATCAAAAATAAGATAAAGCTCTGAACTAGTTCTTTAAAAAATGTCAACATATGTTTGCAGGGATCTTTATCATTTAACTAACAAATATCATTGCCTTACAATAGAAAATAAGATTTCTTTTCCCTTATCCACCTCTCTTTGAGGAGGTAACGTAAAGAATCACCAAGGTGGCACATGCCTGTAATCACAATTCCCAGGAGGCTGAGGCAGGAGGATTATTAGTTCAAAGACAGACAGGGATACATAGCAAGACCTTGTCACATAAAAATAAAAAATAAGTAAATAAGTAAATAATAAAATGAATGAAATCATCTCCCAAATCACACCACTGAAACTTTCACCATATAATGCAATATTAAATGTATTACACATCGTTTTAGTATATAACATTACATATAAGTCCAATGCAAGGCACAATTTTAGGGATATCTGTCATATTTCAAACCAGGATTAAAGTCTGGATATTGATTTTGTTACAGTAAGACTGTGGTTTTATCTAATAAGTGCCAGAAAGCACTACATTTCTTGGGTTTGTATTTTTTGTGATTTTAATTGAAATTTTCATTGGAAAACTTATTCAAAGGATGTTAAAAGATAGCATAAAAGATCCTCTGTTTTTTTAATTCTGACCCTTTGATCATTCTCTCCATTTTGAACCTTTTAACATTTAATAAATGTACTTATCAATGGTATAGTGTGGTACTTGAACACATGCCTACAGCACGTACTGATCAAATCAGGGTAATTAGCCTTCACATTTTCTTATCATTTCTTTATGTTTTGAGCCTTCAAGCTCCTTTCTTCTAATAGGTTATGGTGAACTATAGTCACCCCACTGGGCTGTGAGACATTAGAACCTATTCTTTCTACCTAATATTCTTTTACATAACAGTTTTTTACATATAAAGAATCTTGAAAAGCAAACTAAGGTGTTTGAAAACACAGGGGGTCATGAAGAGGTTATAAGCACATTCTTAAATTCAATGTTGGGCTTCATCGTTTACTGCCAGTGTGATTTAGGGTAGTTACTAATGCTCTAAATTTTGGTTTTGTCATCAAAAAATAAGGTCATTAATATCCATGTCATGAAGTACAAAGAGGATTTAATAAGAAAATACACTTAACAAAGTGCCCAGCATGATGTGAATGCTCAGTAAAAATTGGTTGCTGGGGACAGAGGTCATGGCTGTGGATGTGGCCAATCCACATCACCACACTGAACACTAGTTAAGAGAAGCATCATGTCTTACTTATTGGTAGAGGTCTACAATGCCATACACAGACTGGATATATACTAAATACTGGCTGAACTGAATAGGAAGCAGTGTGGGTACAGTGAGTGAAGTCATTCACCAAAGATCCGTTGGGTACCTATTTTGTTGCCAGGAGTATCTCCAACTCAGGAGATAAAGTCACAATGAAAAGAGAAAGTCATTGCCTCCATGGAGTTGACATTTCAGTGGTAAGAGGCAGACAGCCAGCAAGTAAACTATTAAATGATGTATTTCAGATGAGTTAACAATATAAACTATTACACATTAAAGACAACTATAGAGAAGGATTTGAGGCTCAACAGAATCATTACTGGAATCATCTCTGAAGCATGATGCTGAATCTAAGAATTGGATGATAAACTGCCAACAGTGAAAAGGTCTAGGGGGCCAGTGTCCTGGGGAGCAATTGTAAAAACCTGGTGTTAGACACAAGTTCTTAGTATTTGAATGACAGAAAAGGAGCTAACATGACATAGTGAATGGAGAGAAGATTGGGATAGATGGGGGCAGGAGGGAGGTTTGGGAAAGGAACCAACAAGAGAGGCCATGGTACACTAGTATAAACAGTTTAGATTTTGCCAGGAACAGTGGTGCATGCCTGTAATCTGAGACTCAGAGGCAGAAGCAGGAGGATTGTTGAGTTTGAGGCCAGAGGCAGCTTGCTTAACTTAACGAGACCCTGTCTCAAAATAAAAGATTAAAATGGGGGCTGGGAGTGCAGCCCACTGGTGGAGTGCCCTGGACTCAACACCCTAGTACCACACACATAAAAAATTATGTATATAGCCGGGCACAGTGGCACACACCTGTAATCCCAGTGGCTCAGGAGGCAGAGGAAGGAGGATCACAAGTTCGAGACCAGAGGTAGTCTGCATAACTTAGTGAGACCCTGTCTCAAAAAGTAAAAAAAATGGGCTGGGGTGCAGCTCAGTGGTCCAGCACTTGCAAAGCATGCAGGTGTGAGGCCCTGGGTACAACCCCTAGTACAAAAAACAATTATATATATATATATTTCTAATTATGATAAGAAAACCTATAAATAGCTTCTCAGAAAAGATGTTTGTTTGGTGCATGATTATGTGATACAGAAAATGGGGATATTCTGGCTCCTACATAATTGTTTCATGCTAATACAACATTCAGGATTGTCAAAGCAACTAGATAATTCTTTGGTTGACATTCAGAGTTGTTGTATCCAAGGATACAACAAGGATATTTCCTCCACTGGGGGTGGGGAAGATAGGATTTGCTTTTAATTTTAGAGGACAGAAAATTACATCAAACCTATCAATTCATTTACTGGAAGAAGGCTATAAAGATTTAAAGGGGTGAGGAACGGAATCTTGTTTTCAATCCCAAATGCCTCTGAATCAGAAAAGTTATAAAATCTTACCTTGTAAGTGACAGGTTTCCTCTTCTTTGTATTAAAATTCAAACATCGTATTTACTCAAGTTCCCACCCTAATCTCCAGGAAAGTAAAATTTTATAAGAAACCATCTAAGCCTCAATAACCCTTAAAATGCAAAAATTCTGGGAAAGGGAATGTGCCACACCAGTACTACTTTATTCCATGCCTCATCAGGAAACCAGAAATCACTCTACATATTTTGAACAGAGGGAAGTTAATTCAGGAAATAGAAAAATCTGGGAACAATTGGCAGAGAGAAAAGGGAACAAGTGACCTTAGCAAAAAGCTGCTCCCATTTATGAGACTTGTTGCTGTTGTTAGGTGCCGTCGAGTCAGTATCCGACTCATAGCAACTGTCTGTACAACAGGGGAAACACTATTGTCAGTGCTTCTCTGCTGTTCATAGGGTTTTCAATGGCAGATTGATTTTTGGGAGGGGGTTGTCGGGTCCTTCTCCCAAGCCTACAGCACCTGGTGTTCCCAGGCAGTCTCCCATCCAGGTACTAACCAGGCCCAACCCTGCTTAGCTTCCGAGATCTGAAGGGATAGGATGCCACAGGGCTATGGCTGCAGGCTTTATGAGACTGGAGGAGCAAAAAAGGAAGATCATACTTAGAGTGAGTGATCTCTCTGCCACCAAGGTAGCCAGAGTGTCCATTGCTGGTGCTGCTGGAACCACAGCCATGATTAATCTAGAGCCTAAAGTTGTCCAAGGTAATCGTTGCTACCAGAGCTGAAGTCCAGGGGTGCTTTATTGATGAGGCTGCTGGAGCAAAGCTGCCCGGGCAGCAAGCCAGCAGTCTGGACTTGGATTACACCACTACTACCTCTGCTGCACTTCCAGAAGCACAGCACATATTCTCTTCCTTGCTTCTGCCTCCTAATCTTCTGCCAGGGCCTCCCATTTGCAGAACATAACTAGAAGCCATGTGACAAGAGAAGTTTAGAAATATAGTTCGTAGACTTCCAGCCCCTATCACCAGAAATACACAGCAGAAAACAGAAGGACGGTAGTGGAGACAAGAGCCAACAGCAAATCGACAGCACTTCTCCCCTCAGATTTCTACTGTTAGAAGTCTTAGAAAACAACAGTAAATAAAAGCTGCCTGGAGATGTTCTGAAAAGTGTCTGGCACTAAAAGGAAGAAAAAGGAGAATCGGAACATCCAAGGAATGATGGCGGACAAGCTCATAAGACAGACAATACCTTTAGCTTCCTTTGCCCCTTGCACCACATCTCTTCCCAAGTTACCTTCCTACATCTGTCTGTTCTCAAGAAACCGCCAAGCCTCATTCACTCTAAAGTGTAAATGATAAGTGCCAGTATGGCAGGCAAAAAAAATTTAGTAGTTATATCAAGTAAAAGATCACTACAGTAAGAGTTTTGACCTTAAATATAATTGGGACCCAAGGATATATAGAAAAATATTCCCACAAAAAGACATGCAAGTGGAAGAGAGGCCTTTGGTGGTGGTGGGGATGGAGGGAGGAAGTGCACAAGAGGGTAAGGAGGAACTTATCTGTGCAATGTACAATGAAATGCATATATGGAAATGTCACAACGAAATGCATGTCAGAATGAATTACATTAAGTTGTACATTAAAATTTTCCAATTTAAAAAAAAAAGATTTTTTGAAATAACTAATCCTTTTGATGCTATGTATGCCAGGAAATAAAATCTTGTCCTCTAGCTCACACAATCCAAGCAGAGAAATACATAGTTAAAATAAATAAAATGCAAGCCTGGTGCAGTGGCACACGCCTGAAATCCCAACAACTCAGGAAGCTGAGACGGGAGGAACTCGAATTTGAGGCCAGGAGCCTGCATAACTTAGGAAGACCCTGTCTTCAGATAAAAAGCAAAGAGGTCAGGGAGGAGCTCAGTGATGGAGTGCTTGGAAAAAGCATGTGTCAGACCCAAGGTTCAACCCCCTGTTCTTGTTGTTAGGTGCCGTTGAGTCGTGTCTGACTCATAGAGACCCTCATAGGGCTTTCAATGGATGATTGTTTCAGGGTTGCCTTGGGAGTGGATTGCCATGTCCTTCTCCCATTCAACCCCCTTGTTGTTGTTGTTGTTGTTAGATGCCGTGGAGTCGGTATTCAACTCATAATGACCTTCATAGGGTTTTCAATGGCTGACTGTTTTCAGGATTGCCTTGGGAGTGGATTGCCAGGCCCTTCTCCCATTTTTGCTGTGCTGGGAATTGAACTCCGGACCTCAGAGACTGCAACGCAGCGCTCTACCAACTGAGCTAAATCCCAGCCCCATTCAACCCCCTAGTACCACAAAAATATATAAATAAGTAAAGGCTATGTGCAGGATATTGAAGAAAACAGCACAAAGGAATGTCAACATGTAAACTGCTCTAAAGCAGTTTCTCACTCTCAGCACCATTGACATTTTGGACCAAATGTTGTAGGGGATGGTCCTGCGCATTGTAGGATGTGTACCAGCATCCCTGCTCAGTAGCACCCCAACTTTTGACAACCAATAATTTCTCCAGACACTCACAAGTGTCTGGCAGGGAGAAAGATCTAAACTATTTCAACCTAAGCGGAGAATTAAAGTACTTGTAGGAATTGCCTAGTGGGAAAAGAAGGGAAAGACTGATTTCAGGTAGATAAATCATGTGCAAAGCCATGAAGGCACAAAACAGCAGTGAAGGGTATAAGGAGGGGAGTAGGGGGCTGTGAAGCTCAGAAGCAGAAAGTATTTAACATGCCAGGCTAAATGTTTGAACTTTAATCTCTAAGCAATAGAAAGCCACTGAAGGATTTTGAGTAGGCGAGTGATTGATTCAAATTTGCATTTTGGAAGGATTTCTTTGGCAACTGAGTGGATAATAGGATAAAGGCAGCGGAAATTAAAGGAATGGATCCCAGTTTCCTAACTAGTTGCAATCATTCTGACCAGATAATGAGTAGCAATATAGAGACTGTAAAAGCAAGATGGAGACACTGCAGGAGTGGGACTCAACAGAACTCAGTACTTAAGTGAACACAGAAGATAAAGAAGAGTACAAGAATTGGGGATTGCAGGCTTGAAACAAGGGTAAATGAATAGGCTGAAAACAGGTCCTTCTTGGCTATGCCAGGTTTAAAGGGTCTGTGGGACATCAAGGTCAAGATGTCTAATAAGCAATTTTAAATGCATATGTAGATGTGTATGTATACATAAACGTGTATGCATGTATAAAATTTTGTTACTCAGGAAAATCTTATGCTCAATCTGTTTGGGAGTTTTCACAGGTCTGAGTGACATCAGGGAGGGATAAGAACAAAGATCTAAAGACAGACTTCAGGGGATCCATAACATTTGGGAAGAAGAAAGGTTACGGAAGAAGAATAACCTTAAAATGACCCTAGAAAGAAACAGAAGAAATAGAATGTTATGGTCTGAATGCTGTGTCCCCTGCTAAAAGAAAAAAAGAAACTCATAGGTTAAAAATCCCTTATGAAAGACGCTCAAGGGAACTTATTTGCCCCTTTTACCATGTGTGCATGAAGAAAAAATAGACTATTTATGAAACAGGAAATGGGTCCTTGCCACATAGCACACACCTGAATCTTGGGTTTCTCAACTTCCAGAACTGCAAGAAATAAAGTTCTGTGGCTTATAAGCCATCCACTGTATGATATATATATATATATATATATATATATGCCTAAATGGACTAAGGCATAAGAAAGGATGAAATGACAGCAGGTAAAGAAAGAGCAAGTTTAGAAGGGAACTAGCCAGGCACAATGGCATACATCTGTAATCCCAGCAACTCGGGAAGCAGAGGCAGGAAGATCGCAGGTTCAAGACCAGATGCAGCCTGCATAACTTAGCCAGATCCTGACTCAAAATAAAAAATTAAAAGTGGGCTGGAGGTGCAGCCCAGTGGTAGAGGACCTGCAAAATCTGTGCAAGGCCCTGAGTTCAACCCCCAAGTATCACCCAAAAAAAGGAAATAAAAGTGTAAGAGGGAAGGAGAGGTCAATGGTACAAAGAAACAAAGCAAGGTAAGGACTGAAAACTGGCCCCAGGGCATGGTGATCAGGCGCTCTGGGAAGCTTTGCCTTTGCGATGTCAGCCCATCCAAGAATCCAACTGCAATATGCAGGGGAATACATAGAAAAAGTGACCATGGATTCCATAAATGTAGACAACTCTCAAACTTTAGAGCACTATCATTATCTCAATGTTGAAACGAAGCATGTTAATAGTTTGTGAGAACAGAGCTGGAGAAGAAATGATTAATAGTGATCAGTTCTTGAGTAAAAGAGTGGAAATGAAGGGTGCAGTCGATGGAGGGAATACTAGAAAGGAGGGGTAGACATCTCCACACGGAGAGGGCTTTGATGTGTGTGCAGGCGACAGAGGGTGTCTATGCCTCCGAGGAGAAGGCAAAACCACCTGCAAGTAATTAGATCAAATGAAGTCCTTTGAGGGGAATTGCTAGGTTGAGGGAGAAAGTGAGGCTGAGCATTTCAGAAGGGAGAAAAGACTCTAATAATGATGACAGGAAATGGATGAGAAGTCAGAAACTCAGAAGGCTGACTAGGCAGCTTTGAGGATGCAAGTGAGATCCAAATCCCTGTATTTTTAGTGAGGCCACCCTGTGGGATGTACAACTTTCCTGGGCTGCACTCAACTGTTTAAATAAATGTGAGAGGAGAGGCAGGAGTTTGCAGAATTCTGGCTGAAGATCTGAAAGGCGGAAACACAAATTGCTGATGAGAGACCAAGTAGGTCAGGGTGAGTGGGAGAAGTCTAAAGGACAGCGACAGGGGATCAACACTGAAACTTTAGGTGAGACTGGGGTGGATTGGAGATGGCCACAGACTCTGACACCTTTCTCTTGAGGCTGCGTGAACTTCAGGACTAGATTGTCTAACAGAAATGAAATGCTGTGCAAATGTCCAGAGCAGGTCTTCAGACACTGACAGCTTCAACTCTTGGTCTTTGGAATACTTAGATCCCTGAGCCCCACTCCCACCCCACCCCTCACGTGAGATATTTATCTGATAGGAAGTATAGGAGGCAGGAAGAAAGAGGCCCCTGCAGCCACCTGTTTCCTGGCTATCTAATCCTCTTGCTCCCTAAGCCACCAGTAACATGAATATCAATGGAAGCCTTCTCTGCAGCAAAGGCTTTGATTGGTGGTCAGGGCCTCCCTGATAGAGAATATCCTTGCAAATAGCATGGTTGCTAGGAGACTATATCCTTTTTCAGATAACCTGGTCTGTAACCAGTAGCACCTTTACAAATGATCTAATCTGTAACCAGAACTCTGTTTGCATATGAAGGCCACAAGGTGCCTCCATATCTTGGCTAGGGAAGGGACCACTGAAGCAGATCCCCTCCTATGATGAAGATAAAGGCCTGTTTTACAGCCTGGACAGGCCAGCCTATGCCACGGGGTGAGAGAAATCTCATACATCTGAAGACAAAATCTAAGACAGGGAAGAAGCCAGATAGGTGGTCCATGCCTGTAATCACAGAGACTCAGGAGGCAGAGGCAGGAGGACTGAAACTGGCCAGAAGCAGCCTGTGTAACTTAGTGAGACCCTGTCTCTAGATAAAAAATTTAAAAAGGGGCTAGGGGTGCAGGTCAGTGGTAGACCGCATACAAATAGTACATGTGAGGCCCTGGGTTCAGCCCCTAGTATAGAAAAAAAAGGAAAAAAAAAGTGGGCAGGGTGGGGGAAGAATATCTGTCCCCTTAATGAGATAGGGACTTAAAAGCCTCCAAAGCCCCTCCCTTCGGCTCAGTGTCCACATTTCTCAGCAATGTCTACAGTTCCCAACTCAGTGTCCAGATGTCCCTAGCTTCCATAGTTCTGCAGAGTCTACAGAGTCCAGGCAGCCACAGAAACACACAGTGTCCACTATGTGCAGTGTCCAGTCATCTGCCGCTTACAGCAATGTTCAGAGCAACCTACAGAAGTTTGAATATGTCTACAGCTGTTTGCAGTTCCACACAGACATCCAGAGATGACTGCAGCTTCATTGATGGACCTATGCAACTCCTGACCTCCAGCTCAGAGCCATGAATGCTGCTCTTCCTGGGTCATCACCGTTGGGGCTGCCTGCTTTCTGATGTCTATATCAGATGGCATAACTTTCTCTTTGCCTACCCATCTCCTAGGGCTGGGGTTTAGCTCAGTTGGTGGAGTGCTGCTCTGCACTCTCTGAGGCTCTGGGTTCGATCTCTAGCACAGCAAAAAACAGGAAAAGGAAATGGCAATCCACTCCCGAAGCAATCCCAAAACAACCAGCCATTGAGAACTGTGTGAGTTATGAGTCAGACCTGACTCCACGGCACCTAACAACAACAATCTATCTCCTCTCTCCTGCTGACCTAACTACCCGGCTCTCGCTCTCTTCCTTTCCATTCTAAAATAAGCCACCCTCCGAGTTCCCTTCTGGGTCCATTTGTAAAAATCATTTATAGACATGACCAGGGACTGAGGTTTGCAGTCCACTTCCTGGATCTCTCCCACGGTGTGCGTGACACCGGCCCTCAGACCTGTGCTCCTCGCTAACACACCCACCCTGCTGGGAAGACCATACAGAGGAGAAGGGCCGGCAGTCCAGCCAGCCCATCAAGATGCCAGGTATTTGAGCAAAGCCACCACCGAGTGACCCAGTCTATGCAATGTCTACCCGGACTATTGAGCCCTGCCCTAATTCCAGACCCACAAAAATGTAATGGCAAGTGATAAGAAGCTATGATATTGCTTGAGCTGGAGATCGTAGCAGTGTGGCCGTCCCAAGTTTGACATGAGCCAACGTTTTCCTCTGGGAGTGGGTTGCCAAAGCCAAGTGGTAATGAAGATCCTGGCTATGCTATCAATGCATGGGAGAAAAATGATTATCAAAAGGCTGGGGTGGGGGGATTTACTCAGGTTCAAATTGTTGCTAATCACTCATAGCTGTTCTTATTCTTAAAAAAAAAAAAGGAAAAAAAAAAAGAATTCAAGGGGGGAATAATTCACCAGCAGTCACCTCAGCTGCCACAGTGACGCCCAATGACACATAATTAGAAAACAAATGACAGATTAGTTTAATAATATTCATTAGCAACTAATGAAATTGACAGTGTTTCCTACTGAAAGCAGCTTGGGCTGTTAGTTGATTTTAAGCAAATTATGCTCCTCCAGCTCCATGCTCCCCCCACACACACACCCTTCCCCACCTGCCTTTCAGCTAGATCAGAGGCTGGAGGTAAAGTGGAGGGCAGATTGTAGATGGGTGACAAAACAGGGCATAAAGGGTGAGGTGACTGAGCGGACAAAGAGCATAAGAGGAGACAGAATCAGAAAGGGAGGGAAGAGGTTCCTGGGGGTACAGAGAGGAGGGGAGCCCAGGGGAAGAGAAGGGAGCAAGGTAAACCTTTCCCACCCAGCGGTCTACAAACATCAATCAGAGACCCATTTCCATTTGCCTCAGGAAGGAAATGGTTAATGGAGAAAAATCAGTACTTCCTTTCGGGCATTGTTGTTCTTTTCTTTTTCCTTAAAAAAAAATTCTCCCAAGTAAGAATTTTAACGATATGCAGAAATCATAGCTGTCTTGCTCAATCGCTGTAGGACTGACCCCCCTTGACAGTTCTTAAATTATTCAGCTATCAAGGGCCTGCTAAACATTAAATTAAGCATCTTCTCTCCCCTGTCCTAAACCATTAAGTTATGCAAATGCACAGATAATGGGGCATATGACAGCTGGAGGCATTAATCACGAAGCTGTCTCTGGGCTGTTGTTATGTAGAAACTGCATCTGCCAACAGACCGAACAGCCACAATTAGATCTCTTAATGGAACAGGAGCCGCTACCTGGCCCTCCACACTAGAGTTAGGTTGTAGACCTGGGAGTGAATAAGGCACTTGGGAGATCTTGCTGCCCTCATTCTTTCTCTGCCCCCTCCCCCCTCTCTCTTTTAATTCCTGCTCCTCCAATTGAAATGAAAAATTACCTGTAATTGTTATCATTTGCAAACAAAACCTGTCAGAATATGAACCTGCTGTTTACAATGGATGTTTTTGTTGTTTCCCGGGAAGGTACTCTGGGGAATTTCCTTCATTTTTTTTTTGTAAACTAAGTCTCCATCTTTAAGCAAAGACTGGGGGCTTAGGAGTGGGAAGCAGCAAACAGCTTTCCTATTACAACCTCCTCATTGCTGCCTTGAGGACAAGAATGGCTCACCGTGAAAGACCTTTTGCTGGAACCCTCACCAGTTTACCTTGCTCTCATTAAAGGCTACTTTGCGCCTACCAACACCAAATTATCAAAGAAAGCTGAGCAGGCAGAACCAAAAGTGTACACTACCTGCCTCCTGCACAGGAAGCCAGGAATTCGAAGGGCAAGGGAGACACATCTTATTTTCTTCCAAAGAACTTTCACCTCTTTTCCTCAGGATTTAATACACTCATTGTACAACTGGTGTGTGTGTGCGTGTGTGTGTGTGTGTGTGTGTGTGTGTTAATCCAAGTTGTTAAGCAGTTATACAGTGGCCAACTGTTTTGTCTTTATCTGTTTCGCGCTATTACTTTGAGGACCACGTGGATGGTTTTGTGGGACTTCTTGATCAGCTGACATCTCTCATCCATGTAGGCACTTGAGATGGCATATTTTTTTATACCAAAACATGACTTCTCAAGAATCATCCTCTGCGGGCATGTTGGTACACACCTGTAATCTAATCCCAGCACTCAGAGGCTGACCCAGAGGGGAATGAGTTCAAGGCCAGTCTCCAGCACATAGGGAGTCCCTGTCTCAAATAAACAAAAAAGAACAGTATTCTGTGGTTCCACACCGTACTTATGGGTAGATGGGGCCCAAGGTGGGGGCAGCTCAGGATCATCACCCTCTCCACTCCCCAAACAGCACAGGCACAACCTTTGATGGTTTCACATTCTGAGATTTTGTGTCAAGAAAATGTCTGTTTAGAAACGTAGTTTTTGATTCTACTGTTCTCAGATGAAGTCAAGGACACATTCCCACTTCCTGGCGACTGTTATTCTATCTCTGATCTACCCACCTTGTTTCCTAAAAATACAACTGAGGCAGGATAGAAAAATGTAGGGGGCATGGGAAGGGAAAGAAGCCCCTCACTCTGGAATCTGGGTACATTTCATGCTGGCCGAGTCAACAACTTTAACTCAAGAAATCTGTTTACCTCTCCCACTGGCTGAAAGTCAACAACTTCAACACAACCGAGAAGATCAGTGAAGACCGCCTACAGTGAGACAGCGGCTCTCACTCTCATTTTCCTAAGGGATGGCAGACAAGAGTGTTAGAAACAACAAATAGACCATGCTTTCTTAGGGCCTGAATGTTTGTGACCTTTGAGTCTAACCTTATTAGCACTGTTCTCCCATCCCCAAGCCTAAACACTGCACCTCATTAGACTACTTCACAGTTTTACTTACAAAAGGCTACTCTTTAAGAAAAATAAGTAAACTAGCTCATTTTTTTACTTCTAAACTTAACTTTGAACTTTGTTTAATCTTTAAATGTGATTGTAAACTATATCTTTGGAGCAATGCAACTTTGGAAGCCACAAAAATATGTATATATATAGCTATTGCTAAGACATTCGGCCAAGCTCCATGCCACACTCCTGTGATGTCAGCAACTCTGGAGGAAGAGGTAGAAGGATCGAAAGTTCAAGGCCAGAGGCAGCCTGCAACATGAGACCCTGTCTCAAGATAAAAAATAAAAGGGGGAATGGGGTGTAGTCCAGTGGGAGAGCGCTTGAAAAGTATGTGCAAGGTCCTGAGTTCAGCACCCCAGTATCACAAAGAGAGAGAGAGAGAGAGAGAGAGACTCCAGTGCAATTTGCGCTCTCTCTCTCTCTCTCTCTCTCTCTCTCTCTCTCTCTCTCTCTCTCTCTCTCTCTCAGCACTTGTCTCTATCTTGGTTGTGTACTTATTCTTTTAAGCATCTCTTTTTCTTTCCAAATGCCCATGCTTAAATGTAAAGTGTGTACTAGCTCTTATCTCTACTTAATAAACTCACTAACTTTGTTTCATTCTGAGTCATCCTGAAACTTTTTTCTGAGCTGGAGCCAAGGCCCCAGCTTACCGGAGTGGAGGTCCCTAGCAGGGACTCTTCAGCTTGCAGGCAGCAGCACTGGGCTATGTCTCCCACTGCCGCTGACTGACCATCCAAATGACCAACAATCAATGGAGATGTATTTTCTCCTTCCCTTGAAAGTTCTCCAACACTTTTAGAAAGCCTGCATTTATTAAAAAACAAGAAACAAGGAGTGGAAGAGTGATGACCTGCCTGTAATTGAAGATAACCTGCCCCCCCTACCCTCGTCACTTTCCACTCTATTTCAGGCCAATTAGCTCTGAGCCCCCTTCAGCTCTTCAGAAGTGCAGCCCTCCCCGCTGACCTTGAACATGCCTGGCCTGCCCAGAGAGAACACAGGCCAGCTCTTGGGAATCCCTAAGTCCTGTGTGGGGAAACTCAGACAAAATTTATCTGGAAAGATTGAGTAAAGTCAGCTCAAGCAAGTTCAGGACACACCATGAGCCTTCCAAGCCTTCCAGGCCTGGCCACACTGTCTTTCCCGAAACCTTCAAGCAGTTCTTCCTCCTAAGAATATTCTGGAGCCTGCAAAAAGTCCAGTCACAAGGTGACCTAATTAGCTTTCAGAGTCTTCTTGCTCCTTCTGGAACATGACCCCAATGGCTACAGCACTGATCTCCAGGGTTCTTTCTCAATGTTCTCCAGCCATCTCCCTACAAAATGCTACCTGATACTTCTCAATTGTATGGGAACTACAACCCCTCAGGTTTGTAGTTGGAATGGACCTTGATATCAAAAGACAGATTAACAAAATAACAAAAAGAAGTTCATTGAGAGGTATATTTTAAGGCTAGGTATGGTGGCCCTTGTCTGTAATCCTACCACTGGGAGGTGGAAACAGGAGGATCACAAGTTCAAGTCCAGTCTTGACTACACAATAAGACCCTGTCTCAAAAGTTTGGTGGGTTCTTTTGTTGTTGTTTATTTCTTGCTTGTTTTGGGGTTTTTGCAGTGTTGAGGGGTTAAACTCAGGGCCTCCCACATACTTTGCAAGTAACACTGGGCTGCACTCCCAGCAGTTTTTTGTTGGTGGTGGTAGTATTTTTTAGGAGAGTTGGTTGTTGCTGTTGTTTTTGAAACAAGGTCTCACTAAATTACTCAATCTGCCTCTGGCTGCAAACTCACAATCCTCCTGCCTCAACCTCCTGAGAAGCTGGGATTACAAGTGTGTGCCACCATGTGTAGTTCAGAAGTTGTTGTTGTTGTTGTTGTTTTAATGTATATTTCAAGTATACATGAAGGACACCCAGAGAATGAATAGTTCTCACAGAGATGGTTTTGAATGGTCTCTTACATAGCATCTTCAACAAAGAACGGTTTTTGTTGTTGTTGTTGTTGTTGTTGTTGTTGTTTTTGGTGGTGCTGGGGATTGAAAACAGAGCCTTGGGCATGCAAGGCAAGTGCTGTACCAGTATGCTACATCCCAAGCAGAATGGCAAGTTTTTAAAGAAAAGACAAAGGAAAAATATGTCTCTATGGACAGCAACTTCAGGAAAGGTAAACAAATGGCAGATAAAGACTCATTAGTAAAGCTTGCTAATTAAAATTCCTCTGGCATCATCTCCAGGCCAATGAGGGTCTAAAGCTGTCTTCAGTGGTTAACCTGTTCTCCCTGGTAAAGGCAGGGGCAGGATCTGTTTTATCTTTGTGAATACATCTACATCCTGCTTTAAGGCTAACAGAGGGAAGGCAGAGAACTCTCATGCATCTGCTTCTTTGTTGCCTTCAGCTCCACAATCCTTCCTTTTGGAGGAGGTGTGTTCTGGTCCCCCTCATCTCCTGCAACAAATGTATGACCAAGTTCTCACTTTAGCCAGTCTCACCTGTGCTGCCTATGGCAGGCCTCTCCAATGTTAATGTGTTGGTAATCACGAGGCACAGGAATCTTGTTTCAGAGAGCACAATGAAAGAAAGAAAAGAAGAAAGGGGAGAGAGACAGAGAGAGGGGGGGAGAGAGAGAGGAAGAAAGAAAGAGGAAGGAAGGAAGGAAAGAAAGAAGAAATTGATCCAAAAAAATAAAAGTGAAAGACCACAATGATTCAGTACATGTGGGGTGCGTCCTGAAACTCTGCATTTCTGACAGGTTCCCCAGGTCCCCAAGCTAGGCCAGTGAACCACACTTCAGGTGGCCACATCCTAAACTATTATTCATTACTGGGGGATTTTAATCAAGGGTTGGGGTTTGGGGATTTTGTTTTGTCACTGTTTAGAGGCAGTTTGTTTTAGGGAGGAGGAGGTGTTGAGACATGGTCTCACTATATAGCCTAAGCTGGCCTTGAACTTATGATCCTCCTGCCTCAGCCTCCAGAATGCAGAGATTATATGCATGTACCCCCATACTCAACTTCTGAACAACTTATGTATAGGGCCTCTATTGAGATAGACTAGAGGGACTTACCTCTCCCTGGGGCACTGGAGCAGGATATAAGCACTGCTAAATACTGTTAAAGCATTGTTAATATACAGGCCTTTACTGTAATCACTACTTTTAATGTTTATATAAGCTAAGATGTTGGTGTTCAGGGCAATTTGACTCCCTAATTAACAGCTTGGGTTGGGGTTTGGATCAGTTGGTAAAGTGCTGCTCAATGCACTCTGAGGCCCTGGGTTCAATACTCAACATGGCAAAAATGGGAGAAGGACCTGGCAGCCCACTCCTGAAATTATCCCCAATCAACCATTGAAAACCCTATGAATAGCAGAGAAACATGACAAACTATCAGGCATGGCACAGTGTCAGAAGTGTTTCATTCTGTTGATATAGGATTGCAATGAGTGGGACCCAACTTGAGGGCACCTAACAACAACAATTGGCAACTTAGTCCCTTTTCTGGTGTCTGGCTACCTTAAGGAAAGGTCTATTATCCAAGCAGCCAGTCAGATGGCCATCATGCTAGCACCAGATGCTTTGAACCCTCCACAGACACGTGAAGGAAGCTACACAGTAACCGCAGCTTCTTGCTGCTAAAACACAACTCCATCTCCTGGAGGCAATGCCTCCACCTCCTGGAGGCATTGCCCCAGAAATGACTATTTTAAATAGCTTGCATTGGAATTTCTGCCATGACAAGCCTTGATGAACTCTAGATGATCCAGCTTATCCTGCAGACATTTTTACAAAGGACAGAGGGAGAGTATTTCCTCTGGTGGCCCAGTTGAAAGCCTGTGATTAGTGCAAATACAGTCTTTCATTTGTATGAGGTACTGCTGTGTTTGGTACAAACACAGTTCTTCATTTGCACAAAGGACTGATATAATTGATGCAGGTACACCTGCTGCACCCCCTTTCTGGCTCCATAAGGTCATTTAGCTCACTTTGTGAGCTAGCTATGAGATACCTTCTTGTGCTTCCCTTGATATTGCAATCTTAGGCCCAATAAAATGCTTCTCTCAAATGATCTTTTCTTCTACTTTGATCATTATCCTGAGCAGAATGGGCTATGCTGATGACACAAAAAGGATATCAGAAGCAGCAGCAGAACAGTGGCAAAAGTGAAGGTGGCAGCACCAATCACAATGACAGTAGAGATAAGAGGCCCCCTGAAGAGTTCCAGAGGGTGGCTGAGGCAGAAATGATGGGGAGAAGAGGCAATGAAGATAACAGGGCTGTGAAGAACTAAAAATGAGAAACTGTGGACCCTGGTCAGTGGAAGAGTTCCAGAGAGCTGACAAAAGCCAGAAAGCTATAACACTAGCTGCTGTCAGGGGCTGAGAATCCCAAAACCCTGGGTCCATGAACCTATAACATGTGTTACTATTGGCCTGAGGGTCTCAGCAACATGCCATCTGCTGCTGCTTACTACTGAAATCCAAGGGTTTTAAGAGCTGCCTAGTGTGAGGGCCACTGCTGGATAAAGGCCAGAGTGATAAGCCTCCAACCTGAGTCCATAGAACCATAAGCCTCTGGCTTCAAAACCTGAGAGCAATAGGACCCTAACTATCAGGGCTTACAGCAGTAAGCCTCTGGGTCCTCCAGTCCACCCATAGGCCTTTGACACTTAAGATTCTCCTCAGTTCCTATCCATGTAGAACAAAAGGATCACAGCCATCTGACTGGTAACATTAGATCATGTCCTTAATGCTTAGCACATAATATACAGTTTGAATGATGACATTTCCTACCCTATCCCACTGTTAAGTAACTAGCTGCTAAGTCTATGTCACAATTCTTGTGTTAATAAACCTGTAATAGATCTCATATACTTAAGTTACTCATTATGAAAAAATTCATGTACATAAGTGAATAAATAACCTCCTTAGTTATATATCCAAAGGACCCATAGGGCCTGTCATTCCCACCAGGTCAAACAGTGGTCTCCATCCTCCACACAGTGTGCTTTGTAGTCCTGACTACTCATTTGAAGTTATTCTACCCATGTATCAATTTCCTCACTTCTTGCTTTGTCATCTTTCCACTGGAGGCTAAGGAACATGAATGTGTATCTGCCTTAGGACCCATCACTTCATCAGCAGAGAACACAGTGCCTTAAGTTTAGGCATAAGAGGTAACTGTTGTTGTTGTTGTTGTTAGGTGCTGTCAAGTCGGTATCTGACTCATAATGACCCTATGTACAACAGGGGAAATACTATTGTCACTGCCTCTCTGCTGTTCATAGGGTTTTCAATGGTGGAAGGGGTAACTTGTCTCTAAAAATTCCAGAGTTTCTCTACTATTCATAGGGTTTTCAATGGCTAATTGTTGCAGGAGTGGGCTGCCTGGTCCTTCACCCTAGTTTGTCTTAGTCTGGAAGGTCATCTAAGACCTGTCCACCATTGGTGGCCCTGCTGATATCTCTAATACTGGTGGCATAGCTTTCAGCATCACAGTGACACACACGCCCCCACAGCACAACAAGCTGATATACAAGCGAGGGGAAACAAAGAAGACTCAGTATTTGGAAAACATGGCACTGTTGACAGAAACAATACTTGAGATCTCATAAAATTTTCTCAGACCAATGGCCTTTTCATTAAAAATACATTTTTTCACTAACATAAATGGTGATTATACACATGGAAGTTACCAGATGGAACATACAGAACCAAATTGACTATATTTGTGGAAAGAGATGATGGAAAGCCTCAATATCACAAGTCAGAACATTTTGGATCAGACTATCAACTGCTCATATACAAGTTCAAACTGAAACTGAAGAAAATTAGAGCAAGTGAATGAGCCAAGGTATGACCTTGAGTATATCCCACCATCTCAGAGGCCTCAAGAACAGATATGATGTGTTAGACACTAATGATCAAAACCCAAATGAGTCATGGAATGACTTCTAAGACATCATTCATGATGAAAACAAAAAATTATTTAAAAGACAAGAAAAAAAGAAAAACCAAATTACATGTCAAAAGAGACTGAAAAATTCCCTTGAACATCAAGCAACTAAAGTAAAAAGAAGACATGAGGAAGTTGAAGAACTAAACAGAAGATTTCAAAAGGCAGCTCGAGAAGATCAAATATTATAATGACATGAGCAAAGAGCTGGAGATAGAAAATCAAAAGGGAAGAACATCCTCTGTTTTTCTCAAGTTTAAGGAATTGAATAAAAAAGGCAAGCCTCGAATGGCAATAGTGAAGGATTCTACAGGGAAAATATTAAACAATGCAGGAAATATCAAAAGAAGATGGAAGGAATACACAGTCATACTAAAAAGAATTGGTGGATGACCAACAAGTTCAAGAGGCTGCATATGATCAAGAACCAATGGTACTGAAGGATGAAGTAGAGGCTACCTTGAAGGAAATGGTGAAACACAAGGCTCCAAGAATTGATGGAATGCCAATTGAAATATTTCAACAAACAGATGCAACACTGGAGGTACTCACTTGTCTATGCCAAGATTTGGAATACAGCTACCTGGCCAAGGGACTGGAAAGGATTCATATTTGTGCCTGTTCCCAAGAAAGGGGCTAGGGCTTAGCTCAGTTAGTAGAGTGCTGCTCTGTGCACTCTGAGGCCATTGGTCTAATCCAAGCACCACAAAGATGAGAGAAAGACCTGGCTCCACACTGCCAAAACAATCCCAAAACAACTTGTCATTGAAAACCCTATGAATAGCAGAGAAGCACTGACAATAGTGCTGGACACAGCACAGTGTTGGGGAGGGTTTTTTTCCATTGTACATAGGGTCTCTGTGAGCTGGATCCAATTCAACAGCACCTAACAAAAATAACACTCCCAAGAAAGGGGATCCAATCGAATGCAGAAATTATCAAATGATGCCATCAATATCTGACACAAGTAAAATTTTGCTAAAGATTATTCAAAAGCATCTGTAGCAGTATATAGACAGGGAATTGCCAGAAAGTCAAGCCAGATTCAGAAGAGGCCATTGAACCACGGACATCATTGCTGATATCACATGGATATTAGACCAAAGCAGAGAATACCAGGAGGACGTCTATCTATGTTTTATTGTCTATGCAAAGGCATTTGACTGTGTGGATCCCAACAAATTATGAATAACATAGTGAAGAATGGGAATACCAGAGCACTTAATTGTATTCATGAGGAATCTGTACAAGGACCAGAAGGCAGTTGTTTGAACAGAACATGGAAACACTGCCTGGTTTAAAGTTGAGAAAGGTGTGCAACAGAGCTATATCCTTTCAATGTACCTCTTCAATCTCTATGCTGAGCAAATAATCCAAGAAGCTGGACTTTATGAAGAAGAATGTGGCATCAAACTGGAAGAAGACTCACTAACAACCTGTGTTATGCTGATGACACAACTCTGCTTGCTGAAAGTAAAGAGGATTTTAAATATTTACTGATGAAGGTCGAAGAACACAGCCTTCAATATGGATTTTGCCTCAACATCAGCAAAACAAAAATCCTTACAACTGGGTCAGTATGCAACTTCATGATAAATGGAGAAAAGATTGAGATTGTCCAAGGTTTTGCTTTCCTTGGTTCTAAAATCAACACCCATGGAAGCAGCAGTCAAGAAATCAAGACACATTGCACTGGGGAAAGCTGTTGCAAAAGATTCCTTTAAAGTGTTAAAAAGTAAAAATGTCACATTAAAGATGAAGATGAACCTGATTCATGCCATGCTATGTTCAGTCATATCATATGCTTGTGAAATCTGGACTTTGAATAAGAGAGACAGAAGAATTGATGCTTTTGAATTATGGTGCTACAGACAAATATTGAATATACCATGGATTGCCAAAAATAACAACAGATCTGTACTAGAAGTGCAACAAGAGTGCTCCTTAGAAGCAAGGATGGCTGGATTGCATCTTTCATATTTTGGACATGTAGTCAGGAGGGACAAATCCCTGGAGAAGGACATCAGGTTTAGGAGAGTGGTGGGTCAACAAAAAAAAAAGAAGACCCTCCACCCAACTAAATGGATTTATACAGTGGCTACAACAAAGGACTTAAACATAAAAAAAAAAAATCGTGTGCATGGTACAATGTTGGGGAGTGTTTCATTCTGTTGTACATAGGGTTGCTATGAGTCAGATACCACTTAATGGCACCTAACAACAACAACAAATTCCAGTTGGCCTGCCCACTTCACAGTGCAGAGGCCATCCCACCACTCTTGCTCCTCTTCCTAACATAACACTGTCGGAATAACCCAAAGAACTAAAAACACAGAAAACCAAGGCAAAACACTATATTTTCATCCTGGTGGAGCAACAAGGATTTATCAGGCAAGCACTTCAGCTGCTTTTCACCCCAGTTGGCTTTTAAAATGTTGGAGTCCTATGGAAGTGCTGATTTGCATGAAAACAAACAAATATCATTCTTTTGTGATGATCTTTATTTTTGAGGCTCCTAGTACCTGCTGTGCTGTTAACATGTGCTTCAAGGCTGAGCCAAGCTTTCCATTTTTGTTTCCAATGCTTAAACCTTGTAGGAAAGCTGTTTAAGAAAGTGCCCACCCATGAAGTTTGGCCCTGCAGAAATAAAGCTGAAAGATGATTTTGGTAAGGCAGCTGAGAAATTTAAAATAATATTTAACATTGCTGCAGAAGTGATTTGCATTTCCTGGCAAAAAAGAATAGTCCTAGATCAGGATACAGAAGGAAGTTTTACTATTTTCCTTAAGACACATTAAGTTGCACAAATACCAGATTTATTAATTGAAGAAAATTCTGGGACAGGATAGGAGGGGAAAATGTCAACCTGTTGGTCTTCTACTGTGCATTTCTAGCACTCTACTGTTGCAGAGTCTGCACCCATAGCACCCTAGCATCCGATCCTGCCTGATCTCTGAAGCTAAGAAGGGTCAGCCTGGTTAGTCCTCATATAGGAGACCTCCTGGGAATACCAGGTGCTGCAGGCTAGGGAGAAGGACCTGGTAATACACTCCCAAAACAATACGCCATTGAAAACCCTATGAATACCAGAGAAGCACTGACAATAAAGCTGGGCATGGCACAGTGTCCAGGAGTGTTTTGTTCTATTGTCCACAGGGTCACTGCGAGTCAGATCTGACTTGACAGCACCTAACAGTAGCTCTTTCAAATAGTGTAGCAGTAACTGACCAGAACCAAATTTATACCACCTTAAGTGGAAACCTTAAGTGGAACTGTTTGCATAACTGGAGAGGAAAAGAAAGGCTAAAATTAGGCATAGCTGGATCCAGGTTCTCTACAGAAGTCAAGTGTCGTAGGATCTGTAATTTTCAAATGCTTCAGCATAGATAGTATTGTTCTTGTTGTTAGGTGTCATCGAGTCAGTATCCAACTCATAGCAACCCTCATAGGGTTTTCAATGGCTGAGTGCTTCGGGATTGCCTTGGGAGTGGATTGCCAGGTCCTTCTCCCATTTTTGCAGTGCTGGGAATTGAACTCGGGGCCTCAGAGACTGCAG
Organism: Pedetes capensis; assembly: GCA_007922755.1. NCBI lineage: Eukaryota > Metazoa > Chordata > Mammalia > Rodentia > Pedetidae > Pedetes > Pedetes capensis. The sequence goes on along the minus strand of VMDO01020552.1, from coordinate 953 downwards.
TGCAGTGCTCTACCCACTGAGCTAAATCCCAACCCATAAATAGTATGATACAATTAAATTCAGGATCTGTCTGGTGGGCCCATGTTGAGAAATTTGGCCTAATCCAATGGAGATAATTGAAAGAAAGGTTTCTAATTTGGAAGCTGCTCTGTCATCCCAGTTAGAAATGATTAAGAAAAATCAAGCCACTTTGCTTGATACTCAATCCAAATTATCAGAATTAAACATGGCTAAAGAATCCTTCTCTTCAAGACTGGATGAATCAGAGCAAAGGATCTCTGAGGCAGAAGATGACATAAACGAGCTGAAACACAAGCAATTAGAAATGGAGTCAATGATAAAAGTTTTTTAAAAAGTTTTCCAAGAGAACTCAGATAGATTGAAAAAAAGAAATATAAGAATTATGGGTATGCCTGAATGAGAAGAAACAATCACTGGAGGCCTTCACAACCTAGTAAATGATATTCTCAAGGAAAATTTCCCAAAGATAGCACAGGAAATGGATATATACACCACTGAGACTTTCAGGACTCCCATGAAGGCTGACGTAAATAGATCATCCTCGAGACATATCGTTGCTCTATTCCTGTCGTTAGAGACCAGAGACGCCATCCTATAAGCAGCAAGACAGAAGCCCCTTATTACTTATAAAAAACAGCCAATAAAAGTTACTGCAGACTTTTCCATATCAACATTGAAAGCTAGAAAGGAATGGACACAGGTGATTCAAATATTAAGAAAAAACAATCTCCAACCTAGACTAATATATCCAGCAAAATTATCTTTGATAATAGATGAGGAATATAAGACATTTAATGACATTGAAGCTTTCAAACGATATCCAACCACCAAACCAGCACTGGAGAGGATAATAAATCAATTACCACATCCAGGAGAGTCAAGACAACCCTACAAAGGAAATCAAAGAACTGGTTAGCTGAGATGAGTGCAAC
>VMDO01020551.1:0-37277 GCA_007922755.1 Pedetes capensis | reverse complement strand
TACAAAAAGTATCATTTTATTTATGTTTTGGAGGTATCTCAGCTACAGAATTGAAGTAATATTCTTCTCAATTTACATATAACCAACATCATCATTTTTTCTCTCTCTTTTACAATTTTTTTTATTTTTTTATTTTTTATTTTTTTTATTAGAAATTTTTAATGTACATCATAATGTGATTCATTTTGACATGCTTTTCATTGTGACAATTTTCATATATGCAATTTGATAAGCATTATTCATATAGGTTACCCCTTACCCTCCCTCATAGGGTTTTCAATGACTAATTGTTTTGGGAGTGGACTGCCATGTCCTTCTCCCTTTTTGCAGTGCTGGGGGTTGAACCTGGGTCCTCAGAAAGTGCAGAACAGTCTACTAACTGAGGTAATTCTCAGCTAATTCTCAAAATAGAGTCAACCTTACTCATGGGAGTGGAGTAAAGCCTCTGGGACTTCCTTTTACTGATGTGGCATGATTCAAAATGAGAAGAAACATAGTGGCTGCAATAGGCTCAAACATATAAAGATCATGTGTATGGTATGGTGTTGAGTAGTGTTTCATTCTGTTGTATAAAGGGTCACTATGAGTTGGATCTGACTCAATGGCACCTAACATCAAGAACATAAGATCTACAGATTTTGTATCATGCAAGCAAGGATATGCATGTATGCTCTTATGTAGACAGGCTCTGTAGTATGAATAATCAACATGCAAATATTATGACCCAGATGCATTTGACCCTTACTGCATACCAGTAGGACACAGAGTTTGATAAGATTCCTAACTTCAAGGACTACAATCTAGTTGAGGAGGAGAAAATGAAACACAAGAAACTATCACAATACAGGGAAGAAATTTTAATTAATGATAAAATAGAGGTTTAAATTTCTCTCAGAACACAGTGAGGTCAAGATTAATTTCATAAGGAAAGACTGAGGAAGGCTTCATGTAGAAGACTATATCGACCATACTCTGCATGGGGTATCAAAAGCCCACTGTGGCCTGGGAGGTAGATGAGCACATTCTAGGGGATGGCATGGGGAAAGGGTCAGAGGTAGGCCCGTGTGTGTAGACTGGAGCCATGGTGGGCAACTCACTTTGGATGGGGCAAATGGCTTGTAGGAGAAAAGAATAAAAGATCGTGGTTCAGGGGAAGTAGTGCAGAACCACCAATACTGTCATAAAACTTCAGCTACTGTGAGAGGAGTTATGAAAACCACTCATATGGTCAGGGTGAGGGACTTCTATTGGGTCCTCCTTTGCTTTGATGTGGTTCTCTTTATTGAAAGTATATACCCTAAAACAAATTCTATAGATTTTTTCCTCTAAGTAGATTTCAAGAAATGATTTGTATGTTTTTTTGTAACTATCCACCTAAATCTACCTATCATTTAGAAAGTCCTCAAGATGAATCACATTAAGGTGTACATTAAAAATTTCCAATAAAAAAAAGTCCTCAAGACCACTGCTAGGGAAGTCATGATTCCAATTGTTCTGTTTCTCAGTTTTAACAGAAATTCCTGGTCTTCTGACTATTTCTCTTGTTCTGATTCCTTAAGTCCTACTTGCCCTGAATGTCAAGAAAATTCTTATCATCTGTGCTAAAACTGTTCACCCTGAATAAACACTTATTCACTCTGACCTCCAAGACCCAACAACATGGCTCTATCTCTAATAGTGTAGACACTAGAAAAACTAGCATCTAGAAACAGATATGAGTGCCAGATGTGGTGGTACATACCTACAATTCCAGGAACTCAGGAGGCTGATGAAGGAGGATCATAAGTTTGAGGTCAGAGGCAGCCTGTGAGACTCAGGGATACTAGGTCTCAAAAACATTTTTTAAAGGGTCTGGGGGCTGCAGTTCAATGGTAGAACACTTGCTTAACATGTGGGAGGTCCTGGATCCAATCTCCAGCATGGGGGAAAATCCAAAAACAAAAAAACCAAAGTAATAGGAAATGGCACACATAAACTTGCACAAAACAAGATATATGAAAATCTAATTCTTAGCAAATTTCTAGGTTTTATAGCGTTAAGAATTTAAACCACAGCCCTCTAACCAGTACATGAAGAACTGTGGGAAGATCCAGTTCTTGACAGCTCCTTAAGCTGACTGTTACACACTTTCATTTAGGACAATCAGTTCCTGGTGGGGCACTAAGCAAATCCATCTACCATATACACAGCCCACACAAAGATTTTTCATTGTCAGCATCTCTACCATACACATCTCATAATATAATATCAAGCTAAAATCTGGTAAGTTAAAAGCAATTCTTCTACACCAACAGGCTGAGAAGCTCTAATATATAAAGTGCAAGTGAAATGTGTAAATTCTATTACAAAGATCAAATATGAAAGCCTGGATAAATATACGATGGAAAAAAGTGGTATAATGAAAATAACAGGGTAGGACAAATCTGGGTTGAAATCTCAAATATGATACTTAGTTGCACTATGACATTAGCATGTTATCTTTCTGAATCTCTATTTCTTGATTACTAAAATGGAGATAGTGGCACTTACCTCACAAAACTATGAGGGTTAAATAAGGTAACATATAGAAATGGCCTACTTTAGTGCCCAGCTCTAGTGGTTCTCAGTCAATCACAGTTTCATGTTAATTGGTTAAAATAATAATAGTGCTAAAATTGGGACAAAAAGATATGGAAAGTAAAATTTATCTCATATTTTAGGTAGGATATTGATAAAGTCTTCAAATTGAAAATGTTCACTGCCTTTTCAACAAAACCTTATTTAAAGAATAAGTAAATTTTCTTTTCATTTGGACATTAACAGGAAACAAACTACAATCCCTCTTCATTTCTGAGTGCTATCACAGTCCAGTAGGCACTCCATCAGAAGCACCAGAGGCAAATGGATCAACCACGGTTGTTAAATTTAGGCGTGCTCTAAAATTTGAATATTTTGTAATACTGCCTTTTAAGAAGGAATATAGTTTAGGTTCTAGCTTTTGTAAGTTTCCTTGTAAGTCATATGTCTTTTGGGAATTTATAATTCTTTTTTATTTATAAAGCAAGAATATCCAAATGTACTCCATTACCTACAAAAAAGACATTGCAGTACCTCAGCTTGTAGTTGTTCTGTGTACAACTCCAGGGGTGCCATTCACCTCCTGTCCTTATGGATTTGCATGGTACTATGGTAGTTTCCAGAAAATGGCTAGAAGAAGATACTAATATATGTGTTAGTGATGGAGCTGGTGTATAGGTCTGAGACACTGGTAAAGGGTCAATGAAGACCTGACATCTCAGGCTTGATCTAGGTGCCATGAGAAGTCCTAGGGTGTTGTGGCACTTAGGAGATGTCTAGGTGATGAGTTGGAAACCTCATTGGTCATCTTGGATCCAAAATAAATCTCCTGTGTTACCTTGATCAACTTCACCTCTTGGAATACCTGTTCCCCCACGTGAAATAAAGGGACTGAGGGCATATGATTTTTTGAGCAATTTCTGGAATAGAACTGAAGGGCACCATGTGTTCTTTTCTACCTAGGAAGTTGAAAAGCAGATTCACAGCATTATTTTACAACTGTTAAAAAAATTTATGTGAGAGAGAAAGAGAAAAGGTTGTAGTAATATATTGATATCAGTAAACTTGGATGATTTGGAACTATAGATGAATTTCTTTAAATTCTTTACTTGGGTGTGTGTGTTAAGTGCCCTTGAGTTGGGTCCAACTAATAGTGACCCTGTATACAACAGAATGAAAGACTTCGTGACACTGTGCCATGTCTAGCACTATGCTAGTGCCTCTCTGCTCTTCACAGGGTTTTCAATGACTGAGTGTTTCAGGATTATTTTCAGGAATGGGCTGCCAGGCCCTTCTCCCATTTTTGCAGTGCTGAAGATCAAATCCAAGGCCTCAGAGGATTCAGAGCATCACTGTACCAACTGAGCTAAACTCTAGCCTCGTCTTTTTAAATATTAGCATCAATTACTTTCCTAAATACTTCTAAAATAGATAAATCATTTAAAAAACTACTGATAAAATACTAAGGTAAAACCCCAGAGAAATATCAAATAGTCTGAAATAATTAAAAACTTTACAATTTCTGTTTTACTCTAGTGTTTCAAGGATTCAGTGAATATATTTCTTAAAGACTGAGTGTGTCCAGTTTCTTGTTCACAATACGGTCCTATTCCAAATGCTTCATAAGCTTTAGATAGTGGAAACATTTGCATTTTAAAATTCAATAAGATATTGCTTTATGACATCTGATATACTACACATTAATCAAAATCTTGATAAGTAAATGCAAATTTGATTTCCTTCCAACCCTAACATTTGGAAATGTATGTTATATCTCTTTTGGAACACAGGGTCATTCAGAATATAAATGACTACATTGAAAGGAAGCTTACCTGGTTGAAACATATTTTCAGCTTTTTGTTTATCTGCTCTGGGCATTGCTCCAGCTGTTTTCATAAATGATAAAAGAAGAAGATATTAACTTTAGATAGTGAGCTGCCTGCAACAGAATTATAACATGGGAGAAACTAGTATTAAAAAAAGCATCAAAGCCTAGAAGTGGCCAAGGTCTTTCAAGCCTGGGTCCAATTAAATTAATTACATCTCACTTTATTCTCAAAAAAGAGATTAAGATAATTTGCATGAATAAATACATTATTGTTTAAAAAGGAGAAGATACATAGGATTCAGCTATACCACTACTTGGAATATACCCAAAAGGAGACAAGTCATCACACCACGGAGACCCTGCATGTCTATGTTCAATGCAGCCCTTTTCATAATAGCAAGGATATGGAACCAACCAAGGTGTCCATCAACAGAAGAATGGATAAAAAAATTATAGTACATATAAACAATAGAATACTACTCAGCAATAACAAATGAAATGTCATTTGCAGCAAAATGGATGGAACTGGAGAACATCACCTTCAGCAAACAAATACAAACTCAAAAAGAGAAATACCATATGTTCTCACTCATTTGTGGGAGCTGAATTTTACTAAAAAGAAGAAAAAACCCTATACATACGTTCATATATAAAAATGCACAATTAAATTTAATGAAGAAGAGACAATATAAAGAGTAGAAAGAAGGGAGGGAACTAAGAAAGGGAAGCAAAGATTGTGGAAGGCGAGATGGGGAGGAGAGTCAATGTGGAGGGATAAAGGGGGAGAAGATAATCTCAATTTAAACAATGCAACTTTATGAGTACATTGGAAAAATTGTTGTTAGGTGCCCTCAAGTCAGTATCTGATGCACAACGACCCTATGTACAACAGATGAAACACTACTGTCGTGCTTCTCTACTATTCATAGGGGTTTCAACGGCTGATTGTGTTTTGGGAGTGGATTGCCGAGTCCTTCTCCCAAACCTACAGCACCTGCTGTTTCCAGGTGGACTCCCATCCAAGTACTAACCAGGCCCGACCCTGCTTAGCTTAGGAGATCTGACGGGATCAGACACCACAGTGGTATGACTGCAGGCATTGGAAAAATAGGAAAATAGAATCCAAATATGCATTTGAGTTTTACTACATATTAGCCATAAGGCTCCATAAACCTTGTGGGTCAATGAAAGTGTTGCCACAAGTGATATAATGGTTGTACAAGGGAAAAAGCCAATGCTGTGTTACTCTGTGTTGTTGTTGTTGTTAGGTGCTGTCGAGTCGGTATCCGACTCATAGCGACCCTCTGTACAACAGGGGAAACACTATTGTCAGTGCTTCTCTGCTGTTCATAGGGTTTTCAATGGCAGATTGATTTTTGGGAGGGGGTTGCCAGGTCCTTCTCCCAAGCCTACAGCTTCTGGTGTTCCCAGGTGCTCTCCCATCCAGGTACTAACCAGGCCCGACCCTGCTTAGCTTCCGAGATGTGACGGGATAGGATGCCACTGGGCTACCGCTGCAGGCGTGTTACTCTGTACCCCACCAGAATTTACTAATAAAAGAATATAAAAAAAATAAAAAGGGGCAGATAAAAAATCAAGGTGAAGGAAAATTAAGTGATAAAATAATAAATATTCAAAAGGTAAGGTATAAAAAGCAGTTGGAGTCTGGGTTGGGGGATAAGAGTGCCAGAGAAATAGAGTAGAAGTCACTGGCGTATGGAATAATATTGAAAGTTAGGGACTAGATCATGTCACCTAGAAATGACATTTAATAGAAGACTGCGGTGTAGGAGCCAGCCTTCAGATGCAACATTCAGAATCCAATTAGAAAAGGAATTCCTGTAAAGAAGGCAGGAGGAGGGAGGCAAGGACACACATAGTGGGTAGCACGTGGCTGTGGAGGCTACACAAAGACTGGGTTTTGAGGAGAAAGTGGGTTGAAGGCCTGTGGGAAGCCAGGTAAGGTAAGTGACCACTGCATCTGTCATTACAGACACCACTGGTGACCCTGACAAAAGCAGTCCTAGTTAAGTAATGCATTTGGAAGCCCCATGGGAGAGGATGAGGTGAGAGAGAGGTAAAGAAGCAGAAAGGGCCGAGTGCAGTGGTGCATGCCTCTAACCCTAGGGACTCCGGGGGCTGAGGCAGCAGGATCACAAGTTCAAGGCCAGAGGCAGCCTGTGTAACTTAGGGAGACCCTGATTTCAAATAAAAAGTGAAAAATGGTCTGGGGTGCAGCTCAGTGGTAGAGCACTTGCCTAGCATACTCAATGCCGATGCCATGAGTTCAACACACCCAACACTGACAAACAAATGAATAAAAAATACAAAAGCAGAAACAATGATTACAGATTAGAAAATTAGGAACTTCACCCAGGACCAACCGAAGCACATGGCACCTTGGTCCTATTAATAACTTGTCCTCTTTTCACCCAGAACCTTTCCATGAGTATCCATCAATTCCACAAGTGATGCTGATACTGGAGCTGGATGTGGCCCCTTAAGGTTCCACACCTCCCTGGCTCCTCCTCCACTCTGGAGAAGCTCTGCAGGTGTCCACATGATCACCTCATTCAGAGTCACCTTCGCCTGAGGGACTAAGCTGCATGGCAACTATTCAATTTTACTGGACGATGGCCCCCGGGAAGCTCACCCTTTGCACCTCAGAGGTAGCTGAGAGGAGCCTGATAAGTATAATTTCTTTATCCCCAGTGATATTTAGTGAGACCAGGGCTCTATACACTAATGGGGCTGACCTAAGCAGTCCTCAGCTCAACTCCTCATAACAGGAGGCTGAGGAAAGGCATGTAAGAAACGGAAATTCCATTTCTTGTAGGGAAGAGGGAAGTCTCTGCAACTGACTGTTTCCAGTCTGTAAGATCTTCTCTACTTATATTTCCCCCAGGGCCACAATGATTTTGCAGGCTCCTTTCACTCTGAGTCCCTCAGGCAGTGTGAAGATCTCCATCTTCATCCACATAAGCCCTTCCAGGTCCTCTTACCGGTAACATTATAGTTTTCTTCCCTGAAGGGTAAACTCAGGCTCCTCTGTCATTCTCTCAGAGTTCCAAAAAAAAATCCACCTTACCTCAGGGCTTGCAGTAAGTTCTTCCATAAATGTGTAGTCAAATTCTGGTGGTAGCTGGTACTCAGGAACAAAATACAGAAGAATCTCCCTAGGAAGATAAGCACAGCTGAAATAGGAATACTGAGCATGCCAAAAACGTATACACATTTTAAATGATACTATCTATGTACTACTTTTTGAAGTTGAATTATAGTAGCAATGTGTAGTATGTCATTTGCTCAAAAGATGGCATTAATCAAATGAATGCTAGAACTGCCAAGCATATGACACACTCTGAAAACAGCAAAACCAAAAGTTTTCATCCCAAGAGGTGCATATATTTTTTGGTAACTTCTGTAAATTGGGACAAGATATCCATCACTTACCTGTCAGAACTGAGTTTGCCTTCTGTATATTAAACATCTGGCAAAAAGGAACATTAGTTCCACCCAAATATTTTATTTTACCCATTGTCATCAAAGTGTTCTTCAAGAAAGTACAGACTAGGGAGAGGGACCTTAATGTGGCTATAAAAGAGCAACAGGAGGGACATTTGTAATTATGGAATTGTTCCAAGTCTTGGGCTAAGTCAATATCTGCATCTTTATTGTTATTCTGTTGTGCAGTTTTGTAATTGGGAGAAACTGGGCAAAGGGTAGTTTTATTTTTGAATGATTTCTTAAACATTTATTGAAAGAAAGGATTAAAGAAAAAGAGAAAGGAACAGGTCAAAGAAAATAAAGGAAAAATGGGAAAGGAAAGAAAAAGGAAAGGAAGAAGAAAAGGAAAAGGAAAAGAAAAAGAAAAAAGCTCACAATGCCTAGCAATCTATAGACAGCCAGCCCAGAAAAACCGTTCACCTGCATGAGTGTTCTTTTTTTTTTTTCCCAAAGAACTGAGAACTGCAAAGTTACTGGAGGAAATAGGTGGACTGTAGGATTACTGATCTTTTCCCCAAGAAAGTCAGGGAGTTTAACTCTCCAAAGCAATTCTTTTCTTTAAATTACTCCTAGAAATAATATATGGACCCTACTATTTCCAAATAGTGGCCATTGCTCTGACAGGTGCTTCATTTTGCCAAAAGGCAGCAGTATCCACACTGCTAGTGGGATAGCTTTTCTAGAATTAATCGGCTAGATGACACATACTTCATTCATGGGAGAAGATGAAATGTAGAAATTTATAGCCCTTCCAGCTTATAGTATAGGTTTTCATGTTGATGTGCTCCTATGGCATAATGGTAATCTAAAGGATTTACAAAATGTTTTCAGCTGTAAAATAACATGGTACAGCAAAGATTAAAAACAATTCTTTCTTAAAATATTCACATTCCTAGTATTTAAATATACTATTTGTACTAATGTTCATTTATAGTTTTAAGGCCCCCACATATCTTTAAATTTGCCATAGAGTGGGGGCTTGCGTGTTCCTGTGATGCTGAAAACTATGCCACCAGTATTATGGATACCAGCAGGGTCACCCATGGTGGACAGGTTTCAGCTGATCTTGCAGAGGAAGACAGACTAGGAAGGAGGATAGGGTAATCCACTCCCAAAACAATTAGCCATTGAAAACTCTATGAATAGCAGAGAAACACTGTCAGATAGAGTGCCAGAAAATGAGCCTCCCAGGCTAGAAGGCACTCAAAGATGCCTGGGGAAGAGTTGCCCCCTCAAAGTAGAGTCTACCTTGATGACAGAAATGGAGTAAAGTCCTAGAGATCTCCATTTGCTAATGTGGCATGACTCAAAGTGAGAAGAAACAACTGTAAACATCCATTAGTAATTGGAACCTGGAATGTACATAGTGTGAACCTGGGAAAATTAGAAATCATCCAAAGGGAAATGGAGTGCATGAACATCAACATTCTAGGCATCAGTGAGCTAAAAAGGACAGGCATGGGCCATTTTGAATCAGATAATCATATGTTCTACTATGCCAGGAATGACAACTTAAAGAGAAATGAGGTTGCATTCAACATCAAAAAAGACATCTCAAGATCTATGCTTAAGAATAACATCCATACACCTACAAGGAAGGGCAGTTAATATGATTACTATTCAAATTTACATACCCACCATTAAGACCACAAATGAAGAAAGGGGATATTTTTACCAGCTTCTGCAATCTGAAATAGATTGAACATGCAATAAGGATGTTCTGATAATTACTGGTGACTGAAATGCAAAAGTTGGAAAGAAGGTCAGTAGTTGGAAAATATGGCTTTTGTGACAGAAATGATGCTGGAAATCACATAATAAAATTTTATCAGACCAATGATATTTTCATTGCAAATACATTTTTTCCACCAACATAAACAGTGACTATATACCTGGAATTCACTAGGTGGAATATATAGGAACAAAGTTGACTACCTTTGTGGAAAAAGAATGGAAAAGCTCAATATCTAAAGTCATAACAAGACCAGGTGCTGATTGTGGATCAGACCATCAACTGCTCATATGCACTTTCAAACTGAGGCTTAAGAAAATTAGAAAAAGTATATGAGAGCCAAGGTATGAACTTGAGTATATCCCACCTGAGTTCAGAACTGCCTCAAGAATAGATTTGATGCATTAGACACTAATGATTGAATAAAAGATGAGCTGTGGCATGACATCAAAGACATCATTCATGAGATAAGCAAAAGGTTGTTAAAAAGACAGGAAAAAAGAACAAACCAAATTACATGTCAAAAGAGACTCTAAAACTTGATTTTGAATGTCAAGTTGCTAAAGTAAAAGACAGACATGACGGAATTAGTAAAAACTAAACATAAGATTTCAAAGGGTAGTTCAAGAAGATAAAATCAAATATTATAATGATATGTGCTAAGAGGTGGAGATAGAAAACCAAAAGGGAAAAACATGCTCTATTTTCCTCAAGCTTAAAGAACTGAAGAAAAATTTAAGACTCCAGTGCAAATAGTGAAGGATTCTACAGGGAAAATATTAAATTGTGCAGGCAACATCAAAAGAAGATGGAAGGAATAATACACATTCATCATACCAAACACAGTTGGTGGATGACCAACTATTTCAAGAGGTCACATATGATCAGGAACCAAGGGTACCGAAGGAAATAGTGGAAACTGCCTTGAAGGAAAAGGCAAAACACAAGGCTCCTTGGAAGCTAGGGTGGCTAGACTGTATCTTACATATTTTGGACATGTTAAGGGGAGGGCTTAATCCCTAGAGAAGGACATCATGTTTGGGTCAATGGAAGGTCAATGAGAAAAAGGAAGATCCTTAACTAGATGGATTGACACAGTGTCTATCTGCAACAATGAGCTGAAATATAAAAAAGATCATGTGCCTGGCATAGAGTTATGGAGTGTTTTGTTCTGTTGTACATAGGGTTGCTCTGAGTTGGACCTAACTTGAGGCACCTAACATCAACAACATAGTTTGAAGGAGGTTTAATTTAAAAGTTTCAGCATTGCTCAAACATCAAACGTAATACACGCCTCTCAGAATTATTTGCCTGGCTGGTAAGAAGATGAATGGGATGGAAATGGGTTAACAATGGGCTACCAGCTGCATAGGATGCGAAGAAATCACATGGCAAAGAAGAAAGTTGCAACTGGAACCCTCGGGAATGGGTCCCAAGGGCAACATGTTGACCAGTTTGGTGGGGCAAGTGGTGTGAGAAATCTTCTAATTGAACCACCCTTGCTTTCCCCAGATCCAGCCTCCCTTCCCCACCAGAGGGTTGAATCCATGTCTGAGTACTGGTACTTCCCATGGTGAGTGTACATTCTTTGTATTTAGATTTAGGACAAGTCTGCCATCTCCTAAATATGTACTCTCAGATAAAAAAAAAAAAAAAAAACCTTGCTGGCGAATGGGAGAGAGGGTGAAGGAAAATACTGAGGAGAGAAAAAGTTCTGGATGAGTTTTTGATTATTCTCAATCTGTGCATCTTTACTTCAAAATCTACACTAAACACCATCTCTAGTTTGAAGAATGTGTCATACATGTACTACTATTTCTATAAACAGATCATAGCATTTTAAATTAATCACTATTTCATGTATAGGTTTAGTGAAATCTCTGTAGGTTTTGCAATTTTATACTTTTTCTCTATCATTAATTCCATAGATCTTCCCCCTAGTGAAGCACAGCCTTTACGCTGTGCTAGCCTGTCATCACACCTCTAGGCTAGGAACCCAATCCACTCTTACTGCAGTGGTTCAACATAATGAGAGGACAGACAAGGAAGTAGGCTATCCCAGAAAAAAGTGACAAATGCTATCTGAGGAAAATGATAATGAAGCACCATGGGTACCAAGAAGGGGCTGTAGTACATATTTGGGAAACTTCAAAGCAAGAGATAAGTGTGAAGGAGGCATTCCAGGCCTCCTGCTCTATACATTGGGGAATTGAGTATTTTTCTTTAAGATATTTGAGACCCTTGGGTCAGATACAAATAACCTTTCTAGAAATTTGTGAACCACTGCTATATGTTTTGTATATGTAATTCTATATAATCTTTATGAAAATACTTTGATTGTGAAGTGATTCTTACTTTGAACCTTGGTCTCCTACTACTAAGGACTTCCCCCACAGTTGAGCCCAAGGGGATTCCCTGTATCATCCTACTTTGTTTCCCTCCAGGATTTCTTAGTATTTAGCCTTTTACTCCTTCTAAATAGAGTTGCTGCTAAATAGTTTCTCCTTTAGGGAATTCTGTCTCCAAAGACAAATTATCCAGCAACTTGCAGTCTCTAAGCACTGATACACAGAACCTTTTCTTTTCCTGAAAAATTATTTAAAAATATTAGACACAGAATAATTCTGGTTTACAATGATGGATTAAAGGCAGCCTCTGGGTGATGTGGTAAAACAAAGGAGTCAGAATTGGAAGGAATAGTCTTTTTCCAAAGAAAGTCTGGAGGAGGACAGAAACCACAGAAGAGATTGTGAGATGGTCTCACATGGCAGAACAGAGCTGAGTAGTGAGAGGGATTGATCAGGACACATCTCCAGCTGTGGCTTTCCATGGGGGAGGGGAAACAGAGCTCTCATCCAAAGAGGTAAGCCACACAGCCCTGGCCATCAGATTGGCAGTCCCACAGGAGAAGCCCACAGTCCTTGAAGCCCTTAAACTCATACAGGATTTGGAGAGACAGTGGCTCTTCCTGACTGTGAGGTTAAACACGGAGAAGTGACTCTTTACCATATACTCTTTATCTCCAAGGGCGGTGACCTGATGCCCTCTTGAGAGGGAAGTAACTGTGCTGGACTGAGCTATGCAGAGGGACTAAAAACTAAGAATTAGTTTTTAGCCTGGGGGTGACCTGCCATAGCCCCAGCCAGCTACACAGTGTCAACAAACAGTTATGGTGAGGGAGATGGGACGCTAACTCACTGAGATGTTCAGGCAGAAAGAGGCTTCAGAAAGTTGCCCAGAAGCAAGCCCTGTCCCCCAGGGAGAGGAGACAACCTCGTCTCATGAGAAGAACTACAAAGACTGTCAACTCTGAGCCACTGTCAGATAAAAAGACTCCATCCTCAACTGACCACCACTTCCACCTAACTGACTCCAATATTACAGGCCACAGAAAGAAAACCCTCAGTACTTTTTCTTCCTTGTCCTCTTCCCCTCCTCCTCCTCCTTTTTCTTTTTCATTTTCCTACTGTGCTGGGTGGGCTGGGATTTAGCTCAGTAGGTCGAGTGATGCTGTGCAGTCTCTGAGGTCCCGGATTTGACTCCCAGCACTGAAAAAATGGGAGAAGGACATAGCAATCCACTCCCAAGGCAATCCTGTAAACAATCAGCCACTGAAAACCCTACAAGGCTCACTATGAGTTGGACATGACTCCACGGCACTTAACAAAAACAACTGTGCTAGGCAATGAACCCAGGGTTTGCATAGGGGTAAGTGCTGTACCATTGGGCAGTATACCCAGCCTTTTTCTTATTTTTGCTTGGAGATGGGATCACATTGAATTGTGCAGGCTACCTCTGGCCTGAGGCTCAAGATCCTCCTGCTTCAGCTCCCAGAGATGCTGGGGTTTCATGGGGGGCAAAGAGGTATCTGGTTCTTATATTTTTTCCTCTATCTTCCCTCTTTTCATTGTTAATTTTAATTTCCTCATTTCCTCTTTTTAATGCAATTTTTATCTTTTTTCTTTTTCAGTTTTTTTCTTATCATTTTCTGCCTATGTATCTCTTTTTCCATTTACTATACTTTTAAATCTTTTAGGCCTAGTAGTTTTTATTGCTCTGTTTATGTTTACCTAATGCTATTTATACATTTTTCTTTATTGTGCAATCATTTTAATCTTTAGCTCCTTTCTCTTCCTCTCCCTAATATTCATTTCCTTTCTAGATCTTCTTTCCCCATTCTTTTACTTTACTATTGCAGCTTCCTTCAGTCTCCCTTTTCCCTGTCCCCTGTTCTTATTTCAGGCAAATACTTTGCATACCTTCACTCTAAAGTATTTTATAACTTCATAGCTTACTCTATTATTGCCATTCTTTATTTTGTGGGCATTAGAGGTGCAGCAGTTGGCTTTAAGTGATTTTAACTGTATTGTTATATTGGGTTTGGTTAGATATTGTACCTATTATAGTGCTTTTTCTCCTCTCTGGGAGTGGCACTAAAGATTGTGATCTCAAGAGAAAGCCACTCTCTAAGACTACCTCCTCCAAATAAAGCATAAAATTATATCTATCTCTATAGATGCACAAATCACAAATCAGAAACATAAGAAACATGAAAAGCAATCAATCTCCTCCAAAAGACCACAATTCTTTAACCACTGAAGTTAAAGTTATTGAAACAGTTAAAATGTCAGACAAAGAATTTAAAAGATTACTTGTAAAAATGAACAACGACTTCAAAGAGGACACACCCAAGCAAATTAACAGAGTAAGGAAATCAATACAGGACCTAGGTCAAAAAGCCAACTATGTAGAAGACAAAGTCAGCAAAATGGATGAGAAATTCAGCAAAGAAATTAAGATTATATAAAGTAAAAACAAAAATATTGGAAATAACTCAATAAAGCAAATTAAGAAACACAATGGAAAACATCTTCAGTAGACTAGATGAAGCAGAAGATAGAATACCAGGGATAGAAGACAACATTGAAGAAGTACTACATTTAGAAATCAACAAAGAAAAAAAAAGAACATGACTACAATTTTCAAGAGCTTTGGAACCTGATCAAGAGAACAAACTTAATAATTCATGGGCTAGAAGAATGACCTTAGATAAAATCTAAAAGCATAGAAAACTTATTCAGTAAAATTATAGCGAATATTTCCCGAATCTGATGTGTCCCGATGTGAAGGATGTGGCAATCCACTCCTGAAGCAATCCCCAAACAATCAGTCACTGAAAACCCTGTGAGGGTTGCCATGAATTGGAGTAGACTCAATGGCACCTAACAACAAAAACAACAACTCTTAGCATACACCCTAAAATCTAGGGAAGGATAGAATGATAACTTTCAAGCACTGAATGCAAATAATTGCCAAACAAGATTATTATATCCATCAAAATTATCATTTAAAATTGGCAGATAAATACATTCCAAGACAAACACACGCCAAAGCAATACATGACCACCAAGCCAGAAGTGCAGAAGATACTTGAGGAAATCCTACACACACAGGAGGAAGAAAGACAGTCTTTACCATGAGAGCACAAGAAAGAATAAACTTCATAGGAGGAACAGACAAACTAAAGAGAAAAAGGAAAGTATCAGTCAGGTCTAAATTGAAAAAAACCAGCAAATCTTGAACATAAATAAGGTAAGAAAAGAACAAATAGTATATGAACCAAACAGGAAAACACCCAACACAATCACAAGAACCAACAAACCCATCCCAGTAATAACTCTGAATATTATATGGTCTTGATTCTCCAAGTAAAAGACAGATTAGTATACTAGATTAAAAAGCAAGATGCAGCAATTTGTCGTCTGCTAGAAACACATCTCTCTGGCAAGTACAACTACACACTGATAGTGAAAAGATGGAAATTGATATACCAAGTAAGTGGAAGTAAAAAAAAAAAGGAGTAGCTATCTTTATATCAGACAATGTAGATTTCAAATTAAAACTATTCCAAAGAGACAAAGAAAGTCACTACATATTAAGGGAACAATCAAAAAGAAAGTACAACAATTATAAATATATGCACTAAACACTGGCATACCCACTTCCATTGGAAAAACACTTCTGGACTTAAAGGGACAGATAGATCTAGATACAATAATAATAGTGTTATGACTTCAGTACTCCACTCTCATTTATAAATAGAACATCTAGACAAAAATTGACAAAGAAACTTCAGAGTTAAACACCACAGTAGATCAAATAGACTTAATATACATATACATAATATTTTATCCCAAAGCTACAGAATACATATACTTCTTGGCAGGCCATAGAATTTTCTCTAAATCAGAACACATTTTAAGCCATAAATCAAGTGTTAACAAATACAGAAAAATTAAAATAATTTCATATATCCTATTAGACCATTATGGAATAAAACTAGAAAAAACCACAACAACACACAAGACATGCAAGTAGAAAGGGAACTACTGGTGAGGAGGGGGAGAAGCGTCATGAGAGAGTGATAGGGGAAGTGAGCATGAACAATGTACAACAATATGCATATATGGAAATGTCATAATGAGACCCATTAAGTTATACACTAAAAATTACTAATAAAAAGATTATGAGGGAAAATATTAGATATTCTAAAAAGAACTGCAAAATATCAAAAATTCACACATGTAGAATGTGACTCTAGTTGTTTAAGAACTTTTAAAGAATTCCTTCAGCTATGGGCTTAAGTCTCTTTTTTCTATGATATTTTTCAATGACGCTTCATTTTGTTCCAAAGGATATATCATATCAAACCTTTTTCTAGCCTCAAATTTTAGTTTTTCTTTAGAGCAGTTATATAATCCTATAATACATGAAGGGCCTGTCAAAGAAGTAGGCCAGGAGGCACATGATACGAAACTACAGGAATAAACTAGTGATTGACCATTCACTAGTACCCACTGGTTCAGGTAGACAGTGTGTATTTGGGGTGGACTCCTGAACCACCTGCTGCTATTCAATGTGACTCTTATCTCATTTGGGAAGTATTTACTCACAATTTTACAACCAGACTTGATAATAAAATGATGAATTTATCTTTGTTAAACATTGTCTCTCAGGAAGTCAGTATCTCTAAAGATCTCTTCCAGAGGTATTACTTGCTTCCAGGACCTTGGCTACAATGCCTATCTTAGCTGAATTCCTACAGAACTCATATCCAAACCTGCAGGTTTGAATTAGAAGATTTTTATAGAGTTCTACTGGGAGAGCTAGAAGATGAAATCAGCACTATCTCTTTAAATGATGGCCAAGCTTTGAAAAGTTCTAGCCCATTTCCCTCTTACTCATAGCATTAATAGAACTCCATTTTTACTAGATGTGGTAGACATGGACAGGAGTATCTAGAAGTACCTGGACCTAGCTATTCTTTTTAAACAGTAAAAAAAATCAACACAATTAGTTATTAGTCCTGGCTGAGAGGAAGAGTAAGTTTCCTACTTCAGGTTGACAAAAATTCTCTTCTTCAACCCAGGGAAAGATTATGACGGAATGGAAATGGCATGGCTCCCTTTTCTAAAGCCAGGAATCTATTAATGGCTTTTGACAGACCCAGTTGCTAGTGTATATCTTTCTTCCTTTTTTTTACTATTATTATTATTGAAAATAATTTGAAATTTAATATTATTCTGGTACTTAAGATCATCTGTTAAAATTTAGTGTATGAATCCCAGTTCAGCTTATTTCCCTCTTAACATAACACATTCTCCTTCTTTACTTGGAAATATCTTAACATCCAGCAAGGCTATTCACTGCTTTTTACATTAATCCTTTCAAATTTAATTAAAAGTATTCTTTGAATATGCCCTACTATAAGTTAGACATATATAAAACCAATCGGTTTGCAAAGAATTTACTCTATTTGAAAATTAAATAAATATACATAAACAAAAAAATAACATAAGGCAGAAAAGTGCTAAACTGAGCCCAGTGATTAGATAATGAAAAAAGACAAAAAAAAAAAAAAAAAAAAAAAAAAAAAAAAAAAAAAAAAAAAAAAAAAACAACCAAAAAACCCCCTACATTTTAATTGACTTATTCAGTTAGCAATAAGAGAAGGACCTGGCCACCTAGTCCCAAAATAATTCTGAAATAATCAGCCATTGAAACCCCCATAAATAGCAGAGTGCTGGGCATGGTACAGTGTCAGGGAATGTTTCCTTCTGTTATACATATAGTTGCTATGAGTTGGACTCACTTGACAGCACCTAACAACAACAGCAAATTCAGTTAGTATTAAACAGGTGGACTGACCATACTCTGGGCAGTGTGGGAAGGGAGAAGGATGACATTAAGTTCAAAGGGAAACATGAGGAAGGAATACTTTACACACTTAAAAGGCTGCAAACTACTCTCTCTGTCCTGGAATAAGCAAGGTAAATATGGTGAACAACTGGGTGTAGAACATTGTGTTCTCCACATTGTACACATCCAGGCACAATATTCAGGCCTTAAGGTAAAGTCTACTTAATTGGAGGAATAATGCAGACCAGACATCAAATAGTGCAGAACAAAAAACAAAACAAAACAAACGCCTAACAACAACAAAAATCTATGAAATACCTTGTCACTGGTGAAATGTGAGAAAACATACTACACGTTGCTAAGGGCAAAAGAGAAAATTGGTAAAATGAGGAGATCATTTTGTTCCAGTTAAAGCCTTGTCTTCTGTACTTTTTTTCCCCCAATGGAATATTTTTAATAAAACAATCACCACAGGAAATTTAAGTTGGTACAGAATAGAGCTGATCTATAAGTGTATTTGGCTTTCAGAGTGCTCAGTTGATAACAGTATGATGAATCTGAATATTCAAGAGTCTACATATTCATTCGGGAAATAGTTTCTGGAAAATTCTAATGTTCTATTTATGCCTAATGATAGAAATGGGCACACTTTAAAGTCTTGGTACACTTGATAGGGGATTTTAGGCAGGAAGGAAGAGAATGAAAAGGGCCCTCTATAGTAGATGCAGCCCCACCCTGGGCAGCTGCTCCCAGATGTTCACTACATCTGCCTGCTTTCTGACTTCTAACTCAGAAAGCATAACTTTCCCACTCTCTTCTCTTTCTATAGCCCTCTAACAACAACTTGTCAAATTCCCATGCCTACTCTTTGACTCCAATAAATTGTGCTCAAGTTCCCATCAGTTTTTAAATTCCTTTGTTAATGAGACAGACAAATGCTCAAGAGGGCTTTGTGTCCCACTGTGACACACTCGATCGAATCCTCTTCTTGATCACATGTAACTCCTTAAAGTTACTAGAAATGTTAAATTTACATAAAAAATAAAAATCAGTCAAATGAAAAATAAGGTCACTGATGAATTTGAAGATAGAACTTTATCCAGCTAGAAAACACAATTAAGTAACTATGCATCCAAACTGCTGTAGCACACTCAGACACATCTCTCTAGGTCTCATGGTATGGAGAGTAGGGAAAGACATCTATCTATAGCTTAGAGCATGGCTTTAAGATCAGAGACCATAGGCTTCAACTCCAGCCCTGTTCTTAGTAGCTGTGTAATTGTGTGTGTGACTTTCAATGTGTTACTTGGTTGGATGGTTGGTAGGTGCTGTCGAGTCATATCTGACTCATAGCAACCCTCACAGGGTTTTCAATGGATGATTCTTTCGGGATTGCCTTGGAAGTGGATTGCCATGTCCTTCTCCCATTTTTTGTGGTGCTGAGAGTTGAACCTGGAACCTGAGAGACTGCAGAGAGGCGATCTACCAATTGATCTAAATCCCAGCTTCTCTAAATTTCAGTTTTCTCAACCATTAAAAAAACATAAAAATAGCCAAGTGTGGTGGCGCACACCTGTAATCCTAGCGGCTCAGGAGGCGGAGGCAAGAGGATTAAAAATTCAAGACCAGAGGCAGTCTGTGTAACTTAGGGAAACCCTGTCTCAAACAGTAAAAATATGGGCTGGAGGTGCAGCTCAGTGGCCCAGCACTTGCAAAGCATGCAAGTGCAAGGCCCTGGATTCAATCCCCAGTACCACAAAATAAATAAGTAAATAAATAAATAATAAAAAATAAAAAATGAAATGAAAAAATAAAAATAGTAACAATCTAATAAGATTGTAGGAGTAAGGAACTAATTCATAAAAATGCTTGGATGAATGACTAAAATATAATAAAAGTTCAAAAATGTAGCTGCTGTTATCATCAAGAAAGCCTCTGTTCTATTTGTGGTAATGGCCTAATTATTGGATATATTCTCCTGTCCATAGATTTTAAATGATATTCACACATTTATTCAGATATATGCAGGCACGCACACACACACCATCTATAAATATAATTAATTGCATACTGCCAGGCCTCGGTGACCAACTGATATGCCTGAATCTTAAAACAAGTAAATAACAAATCAGGCCAAATTTATGGCTATCCAATTGCAAAGCTGAGGAGCTCAAATGCTATATATGGAAAAATACTGACAGAGGGTAAGAAACAAGTTCAGGAATCCTATTCTTCTGCCATTCTGTTTTAAGACAAAGCAGTATGATACTGACACCCATCCAGTCATCAGACAAGTGGCCTCTTACAACCTTGTGACATTTGTACAATGTCAAAGTCTGTCCTACTTCTGTCTCATTTCTAAGCTAGTGCAAGCTTGCCAACCTAGGCATGTTTGGTGGTCAGAACTTGTTGATTAGGAACGCAGTACTCTGGCTTCACTGTTCCATCAACAACTTGTCTTATTACATATAACCAAGTGTGCTTCATGTCTCCTGGAGAAGGACTGTATTAGGCATGAATCCTAAAAGATAGCAGGTATGGCCCTCATGCCCATAGACATATAACCCTGTAACCCAAGATACTGCCACAAAGACAAAGACATCCATGAAGCCCCCAGCAGCTGCACAAGTGAGTTTGTGTCTATAGTGCTTAACAGTTCCACAAACAGGACCATGGCCTGAGTCTTAGGAGAAGCTGTGCCTCTTATGAACATGCCCCACCTCTGCCTTTTTCTTTCTTCCTACCTCCTTCTAATCTTGGAGAACTTTCATCCTCAGGATTCTGTCAGTCACTGAGAAGTAAACTAAGGCTCTAAGTGGAATATTGTTCCAGCTAGGGCATCTTCTGTGTTCTTAGCCTAGAGATTCTCACCCTACTCAACAAAAGTTTTTGAAACCAACAAAACCAATAGACTGCACTAATTAGTGGGGTTCCAACACCTACCCCTCCTCTCCCACATGATACATATTTTGGATCTCTTTTCTGAACACAGACTTATTTGACTTGGTTGTAAACTCCTCTTTTGTCATCAGTCCCTACCTAGAAAACTCTTGACTTCTGGGATCTGCCCAATCCCTGTCTCTGCCCCTTGGGAACTGAGATAGATACACCAAAATTCCTCAAATAATCCTGTCCCCAAATGTCAACATTCTACACTGAACAAAAAAGTGAAGTTCAGTTTCCCTCAATAAACTCAGTATCTAAAAGTATAAAAACTGGCTTTTAAAAAGCTGTACAAATGTCATCAGAGTTTTTGTAAGACAGGAAAAAAGGTAACCAGCAAATTCTGTAAGAATTCATTATTACATTCATGAGAGGACTAACATCTACCATATCACTGGGTCACATAACAAGAGGCAGTTAGGGACCATAGTTATCTTTCAAGGGACATTTAACCTGTGGTATATCTAGTTTCATGAAGTTAGGAGACAGGTCATAAAGTCACTCCACTGAATTTATTCAATAACTCTACCGCTCACCAGGGAAAAACAAAACAATACAAAGCCTGAAGTTGTCACTGCTTAGAAAGCTTAACAAAGCACGTGAAAAAATATTAGTAATTATGTTTACCTTAAATTAAACATCAGTTTTCTCACAGTGTCCTTGACAGATGTACTTTGAGAAGATGTTATGAATGAAGAAGCAACTTTATAACTGCCACTTATAGAAACTCTGGCTTCATGTCCAGAACTTGGACTTAAACCTTCCATTTGCACACTGGGCAAGCTGAGAATTAGAATTTCAAAGTGGGAACCACATTAGATACTAATACTTTCAGAAACATTCATATACATTAAATTCAATGTCAATATATAACAAATGAAAATAAGGACATAAATGTAATGCTAAAAGTTGCCACATATGTAGTTATATGAAAATTCTTAATTAGAATAATTACCATTTGTTCCTATCATATATTGTTTCAAGGTTTTGCAGCAGTCACAATTAAATAGAATCAATGACACTTCACTCTTAATAGTAGTCATATACCACTTGTCTGTTCTTTGCAAAAAGAGACCTTAATTCTATTTTAGACTGGTAGAAGTGTGCAGCAATGAAGGAGAAAAGGAACAAAGGCAGCTAAAGAGAACTATTCAGGGAGGACCTAGAGGAGGAGTGTGCCAGTGAAGTGTAATTATCCTGGGGTAGGAAGCTCGGGGGCTGTTCAAGGACAAATGAGAGTTAGTGCTGTTGGGGTGGGAGAGCAAGAAGCAGAGGGAGAGAGTTTAGGTGAGACAGGTGGTCAGAGGCCGCGGGGAGGGAACCTGAGTGTCTTCTAAGCAGAGTGGGCCCTACCATGGAAGGTATCACGTAGGAGAGGTGATCTGACACAAGTTTTAACATAGTGAAGATGTATAAAATAGTATGGTATGTTCTAAGAGCAAAGCTTTTGGTATGGTGGGAAGAGAAAATTACAAGAAGCAAAGGATAGTAAAATATGAGAGGTGAAGATGGGTAGGTGGGTAAAGGTCAGATCATATGGAGTTTTATTTTCAAATAGTAAGATTTTTGTGACTGAGCACTGTGACTCAGGAGGCTACATCAAGAGGATTGAAAGTTTGAGGCCAGAAGCACCTTGTGCAACTTAGCAAGACCCTGTTTCAAGATTTTTTTTAAAGTAAATAAAAAGAGGTTGGGTGTGCAGCTCAGTAGTAGAGTAATTGCTTGGTGCTGTCAAAAACCCCTATAATCTTTCCATGTTGACATTCATAAATTAATATCCCAGTTCTAAAGAGTCTCATACATTTATACTGGAAGGGTCTGTTGACAGATAATAATTTATATCAAATGGAGTATGCTTCTCCTGTCAACAGTTCTTTTGGCATTAATTATATTGTCTAATTTCAACTGGTTTTTAAAATTAAGAACATTATATAAACTAATGCTTAATTGTTAAAGAACACTTATACAATGTCTGAATGCTCACTAATTATAGACTTCCATGCAGAAATTTTAAGGAAATCTTTTTTCCCCACTATTTTAAGGATCCCAAAAATTCATGCTGGTGTTGGAAGTAGAGGGTAAAATGCACACCAGAGCACAGGGCATCCTTCTCCAAACCTGTTTCATCTTCTGACAAACAATAGGGTCTACCTCATAGACTTGTGCTGAAGATTAAATGAGATATACAAAGACTTTAACTGAATGCTAAATAAGAATGCAGCAAATAATACCTAATAGTTATTGTTATTATGATCATTTTTTATCATCACTACAATTAGAAATGTATTTTATAAATTTTTTTCACTAAAATTATTTTAGTCAGACTGTGGTTGTAATATTCATATTGTATTTATGAATCAATGATGTTAAAAAAGATACAACTTCACAAATACCTGAAAGAGATCTATGAAATAACACACACACACAATTGTGTTTTAGTGTCTGGACGGATCTTAAATTTTAGCTCAAATTTTAACAAATAATTCTAGATTAAAAAATTAAAGCATTGTCCATGAAAGGCCTAGAAATAGCACTGGGGGGAAAGTCAGACAATTTATTCAATCAACAATTGAGTGCTAACTAAAAGTCAGGTGCCATCTGGTTACTAGGGACAGGAGTGTAAATAAGACAGATTGTGTTCTATGGATCAAGTTAGCTTCTAGAGAAAACCAGCAAGCTAGAATGAAAAATGGTAAAATAAATTGATGAGTCAATGAGACACTTTTAAAACAGCAATGAGGGCTTTGAAAAATATAACACAGGATGATTTCATAGTGAGAGTGTGACTTGTCACAGTGGGTATGCTATTTTAAATGGAGTCAGCAGAGAAGACCTCTCAGAGGTCTGGAGTTATGAAGAAGACAAGCCATAGCCCCTGTCTTTAAGAAGCTTGTATGTAATGCAAAGACATATTCATCCAGATGATCCTACCTGACTGAGAATCATTGGTCACCATAGTGTGAAAACACAGGTGATATTTAATCAGTAATTGTTGAAATTAAAGACACCAGAATGCCATCTGATCATTGCCACAGTAGCTCTGTGAATACCTGTGTTTGCCTAGGATTATCAGAGAGGCCGGAGAGAACAGAACACTACACTGAAATCTGAATAAAAGGGTGGAGGAGACTGGTGTACACATTGCAGAGGACATCCAAGGGAAGGAAGAAGTGTAGACAAAGAGAGGGAAAGATATGAAAAAATGATTAGTCATTTAGAATTCCTGGGAGCAGAGGGGGACAAGGTGCGGTGGCATACACCTGTAATCTCAGCCACTCGGGAGGCAGAGGCAAGAGGATTGCAGGCTGGAGGCCAGAGCCAGCCTGTGTAACTTAGTGAGAGCCTGTCTCAAAATAAAAATACAAAACGGGCTGGGTTGCAGCTTAGTGGTAGAGCACGTGAAAAAGTATGCGTGAAGCACTGGGTTCTACCCCAGCAATGCAAAATACATACATATATACATGCGTACATACATACATACATACACACATACATACATAAAAATAAAAGGAGTGGTGGGAGTGAAGGGGAGTTGTGCCATGCTTAAGAGTTTGTACCTTAAAAGTGATAGGGCTATGGAAGGCTTTTTGAGTAGATGGGTAAAGCTGGATTTGAGTGTTGCAGCAACTACTCTGTCAGTAAGTTCCAGAAAATGAAAGCTTCTCCGATTTTTTCTTACTCTTTTTTCAATCTGCTGCTATATAAAGACCAATAGGATTTAGATTCAGAGAAACTGAGTCTGAAAGTCTGGAAAACAGCTTAGATAAGTCAGGAGTAGAGGAGAAGAGTCTGTTTCCTTGAAAACATTTTTTTCATTCTCCTGGATATCTAAAATATCCAGTTGATTTTAGGAGTGACAAAATTCTCATCTTAAGAAAATTCTATGCTGTAGACAGTAACACATGTCCCAGCTACTCAGAAGGCTGAGACAGGAGGATCACAAGCTTGACGCCAGAGGTACTGTGAGCAACTTGTTGTTGTTGTTGTTGTTAGGTGCCATCGAGTCGGTATCCTACTCATAGCGACCCTCTGTACAACAGGGGAAACACTATTGTCAGTGCTTCTCTGCTGTTATAGGGTTTTCAATGGCAGATTGATTTTTGGGAGGGGGTTGCCAGGTCCTTCTCCCAAGCCTACAGCTTTTGGTGTTCCCAGGCGGTCTCCCATCCAGGTACTAACCAGGCCCGACCCTACTTAGCTTCCGAGATCTGATGGGATCGGATGCCACAGGGCTACAGCTGCAGGCGTGAGCAACTTAGTGAAACCATATTTTAAAACAAATGAAAAAAAGCCTAGAGGTGCAGCTCAGTGGTATAGCACTTAACTAGCATGCATGAAGATCTGGGTTCAACCCCAAAATAATGAAACAAAAAAATCTAGAATGCAAATGAGCCCTCCAGGTTGGAAAGTATTCGAAAGACAACTGCAGTATAGTTGCCTCCTCAAAGTAGAGTTGACCTTGATGATAGAAATGGAATAAAGCCCGAAAGAACTCCTTTGCTGATGTGGCATGACTCAAAGTGAGAAGGAGCAACTGTAAACATCCATTAATAATGGGAACACGAAGTGTAGCTAGTACGAATCTAGGAAAAATAGAAATCATCACAAGGGAAATGGAGCACATAAACATCGACACTTTAGGCATCACTGAGCTAAAATGGACTGGCATGGGCCATTTTGAATCAGATAATCATATGGTCTACTACGCCAGGAATGACAAAGAGAAATGGAGTTGCATTCATTATCAAAAAAGACATCTCAGGATCTTTCCTGAAGAACAATGATGTCAGTGATAGAACAATATCCACACACTTATAAAGAAGGCCAGTTAATATGACTATTAATCATATTTATGTACCTACCTCTAAGGCATAAATGAAGGGAAGATTTTTACCAGTTCCTGAAATCTTAAATTTACTGAACATGCAATCAAGATGCAGTGATAGTTACTGGCAACTGGAATGCAAAAGTTGGAAACAAAGAAAAAGGCTCAGTAGTTGGAAAATATGGCCTTGGTGACAGAAGTGATGCTGGAGATTACATGACAGAGTTTTGTCAGACCAATGATCTTTTCATTGTAAATGCATTTTTTCACCAACATAAATAGTGACTGTACACATAGAATTCACCTGATGGAATATACAGGAAACCAAATTGACAACATTTGTGGAAGGGAACAATGAAAAAGCTCGATATCTAAAGTCAGAACAAGACCAGGTGCTGATTCTGGATCAGACCATCAACTGCTCATATGCAGGTTCAAACCGAAACTGAGGAAAATTAGAACAAGTGTACAAGAGTCAAGGTATGATCTTCAGTATATCCCACCAGAGCTCAGAGACCACCTCAAGAACAGGTTTCACATATTAGACACTAACTATTGAAGACCAAATGAGTTGTGGCATAATATCAAAGGTATCATTCATGAAAAAACTAAAAGGTTATTAATAGACATGTAAATAAGAACAGATCAAATTGCATGTCAAAAGAGACTCTAAAACTTGCCCTTGAATGTTGAGCAGCTAAAGTAAAAGGAAGGCATTATGAAGTTAAAGAACTAAACAGAAGAGTTCAAAGGGCAGCTCAAGAAGACAAAATCAAATATTATAATATCATGTACAAAGAGCTGGATATAGAAAATCAGACAGGAAGAATACATTCTGTTTTTCTCAAGTTTAAAGAATTGAAGAAAAATTTCAAGCCTTGAGTGAGAATAGTGTAGGATTCTACAGGGAAAATATACGATGCAGGCAAAATCAAAAGATGTAAGAAATAAACAGCATCAATATACCAAAAAGAATTGGTGGATGACCAACTACTACAAGAGGTTAGATATGATCAGGAACCAGTGGTACTGAAGGAAGAAGTAGAAACTGCCTTGAAAACAATGGCAAAGCACAAGGCTCCAGGAATTGATGTAATACCATTTGAGAAGTTCCAATAAACAGATGCAGCACTGGAGGCGCTCACTTGTTTATACCAAGAGAGTTGGAAAACAGCTACCTGAACAACTGATTGGAAGAAATCCATATTTGTGCCTATTCCCAAGAAAGGGGATCCAATCAAACACAGAAATTTTCAAACAGTATAAATATCTCACATAAGTGAAATTTTACTAAAGATCATTCACAAAAGCAACTGCAGTGGTATATTCACAGGGAACTGCTGGAAAATAAAGCTAGATTTAGCGGAGGCATGGGATCAGGGATATCATTGCTGATGTCAGATGGATATTAGCTGAAAGCAGGGAATCCCAGAAAGACATCTATGTTTTATTGACTATACAAAGGCATTTGACTGTGTGGACCACAATAAATTATTGATAACATTGGGAAGAATAAAAATACTAAAGCACATAATTATACTCATGAGAAATCTGTAGATGGCCAAGGAGGCAGTTGTTCAAACAAACAAACTGCCTGATTTAAAGTCAAGAAAGGTGTGTGTCAGGGCTGCATCCTTTCATTGTACCTCTTCAATCTCTATGCTGAACAAATAATCTAAGAAGCTGGACTTTATGAAGAAGAAAATAGTATCAGGATAGGAGGAAGACTCATTAACAACCTGCATTATGCGGATGACACAACCCTGCTCACTGAAAGTGAAGAGGATTTGAAATAGTTACTGGTGAAGATCAAAGAACATAGCCTTCAGTATTGAGTGCACCTCAGAATCAAGAAAGCAGAAATCCTCACAATTAGGTCAGTATACAATCTTATGATAAATGGAGAAAAGATTGAAGCTGCCCAATGTTTGCCTTTATTTGATTTTACAATCAACACCCATGGAAGAAGCAGTGAAGAAATCAAAAGACACATTGCATTGGGAAAGGCTGCGCAGAAGACCTCTTTAAGGTGTTGAAAAGTATAAGATGTCACATTGAAGACAAAGGTTCACCTGACTCATGCCATCGTATTTTCAGTCACATCATATGGTTGTAAAAACTGGATATTGAATAAGGGTGACAGGAGAAGAATTGATGTGTTTGTTTTGTTGTGTTTTTTTTGTTTTGTTTTGTTTTTTCAGCACTGGGGGTTGAGCCCAAGACCTCACGCCTGCATGCTCTGCAAGTGCTGTACCACTGAGCTGCAGCCTTAGCACATTTTTTTGACTTTTTGAGACAGGGTCTCGCTAAGTTATGCAGACTGCCTCTGGTCTCAAACTTGCGATCCTCCTGTCTCCCCCTCCGGAGCAGCCGGAATTACAGGCGTGAGCCACCTCGCCCGGCTCAAGAATTGATGTTTTGAATTATGGTGCTGGAGATGAATATTGAATATACTGACATGGACTGTCAAAAGAACCAACAGATTTGTCCTGGAAGAGGTGAAACCAGAGTGCTCCTTGGAAGCAAGGATGGCTAGACTGCATCTTACATATTTTAGACATGTGCCAGGAGGGACCAATCCTTGGAGAAGAAAATCATGTTTGGGAGAGTGGAAGTTCAACAAAAGGAATGACACTCGACTAAGTGGATTGACACAGTGGCTGCAAGAATGTGCTTAAACATAAAAAGATTGTTTGTTTGGCACAATGTTGGAAAATGTTTCGTTTTGTTGTACATAGGGTCTCTATGATTCAGACGTGAGTTGACAGTACGTAACAACAATAAAATGATATATTTGACAATAAGTTAATAAGCCATAAGAAAAAAATCAGTTCATAGTTTCATAGTCATACCTTATATGTGTGTGTGATATTTTCAGTTTTTCAGCTACATTACAGGAATTTAAACATGTTATTTGCTGTGAGTAGGAAGTTAAATCTGGTCCCTTTTATTATTTCTAAATCCTCACAAAAGATATTGAAAAGGTTAGGGAAAGGTGAATTTTTATTCTTTCTTGTCTCTATTGTAAAATCTGGTGCCATTCTTAATTGCTTTTGTTGCTATTATTTTCTTTCTTCTTGTACTTAAACATTGGTAATTACTTTTCAACAATATAATTGCACTCACTTGGAATTTGTATAATTATAGTGTACTCACCTTTTCCGGTTAAGTAATGAAGAGTTTCTTTTTATTACTGGAGTATCATTGCACAGCTCCTGTTTCTCTTCAAAAGAACATAGACAAAATTAAGGCAATCAAATTTTGATGATCACACAATAAAGTGAACCAAAAGAAATGTAGTTCATTAACTACCTGCATGTAATTTGGATTTGTATTAAATATCCATTTGCAAATGGTACCAATTTTAAGGTAGTTTATACTTTGCTCTTAAAGTCATTTATAATAATTTTTAATAAAGTATATATTGTATTCAAGATCCTCTCTAATTTGTTTTCTGGTAATACTTTTTGTTGTGTTAAGAATGTATGGCCGGGCATGGTGGCACATGCCTATAATCCCAGCGGTTTGGGAGGCAGAGGCGGGAGGATCGCAAGTTCGAGACCAGAGGCAGTCTGTGTAATTTAGTGAGACCCTATCTCAAAAAGTTTAAAAATGGGCTGGGGATGCAGCTCAGTGGTCCAGCACTTGCAAAGCATGCAAGCCTGAGGGCCTGGGTTCAATCCCCACTACTGGGGAAAAAAAAAAAAAAAAGAATGTATGGCTGACTGATCAAGACTGTTCAGATTCTCTTCTCTTCCCAGTTTCTGCAGAGACAACCACCCATCTTCTCTCTTATTGTATTTGCTCTCCTTTTAGGTTCAGCTTCACAGACATTCTGACAGACCCCATTTAAATATTTGTCTCCTGTGCAGAGTTGAACTTCAAAGCTGGAAGAGACTTGGAGTTATCCATTTGGGTTTCTCACTCAGGGAATCTCAGAACAATAGGTTCAGAGAGGTTGATGATTTGCTTCCAGTCCACCATTCCAGTGTGAAATTGCAATCCATGGATTGGTTAAGAGCATCTTGGGGACAGTGTAAGAAATCATTCAATGCCATTCTTCCATCAATCACTACAAATCTGATGTAACTGCCTAGATGTATTGTTCTAATAAGTAAATTTGTCATCAAGTTTAGAGGTATAGAAAGCTAAATAGAACAGGACAGCAACAAGGGACATTTTAGATGGGTGAAAGGCTGAGAACATGCCATGCTCCTTTAAGGGAAAAACAAAAAGAATGGACAGATGTTTTTCAAGCCCATGGTAGGCACCACTGGTTTTATATGCTGACTGTCATACAAAGCAAAAATTTTTAACTCAACAGCTAACTAATCTATAATTACAATCATTTGAAAATATTTCACAATTTGTTCCTGACAAACCAAGAGTGAGTATTTGAAATTAAATATTAATTTTAGGATCAAAGTTATATTAACAATATTTCCATTACAATTTGGAAATCCAGCAGGACCACACTAGAAGGCACAATAATAGTTGGAAACATCTATAAAAGATTGGCTTTAAAATTAAGAGATTGGCCTAAAAATTAAGAGATTTTTATAAAAGAAATCCTGACTTCAGAATTGCAAATTATCCTAGTTAAGATGAAAAATAATAAGTATGATTTCTTAGATATCTCACTTGTTATTGTTGTTAGGTGTTGGCGAGTGGGGTCCAACTCATTGTTTGTTGTTCTCAGGTGTCATCGAGTCATGTCTGACTCATAGCGACTCTTATAGGGTTTTCAATGGTTGATTGTTTCAGGATTGCTTTGAGAGGACCCTATATACAACAGAACAAAACACTCCTTGACACTGTGCCATGCCCAGCACTGTGTCAGTGGTCCTCTGCTATTCATAGGGTTTTTGATGGCTGATTGTTGCAGGATTGTTTTGGGAGTCGGCTGCCAGGTCCTTCTCCTGTTTTTGTGGTGCTGGGGATCGAACCGAGGGTCTCAGAGCATATAGAGTAAGTGCTCTACCAACTGAGCTAAACATGGGCTCAAAAATTAAGTTGTGAATGAATAGCTGAAAAGGTTACCTAAGCAACAAAGCATGCAGGAGGGAAGAGCTAGCCACCGAAAGTGACCACAAAATGACAGCATGGATCCACACCAAAAAGGACTGAGAACAAATGATAAAGCCAAATGTGCTGAGATTCACTAAGGAGACTAAGGAGGACTTTAAAACATTTCAGAATAAAGGTGCTGATGATAAACATAAGCATGTGTTACTTGGGCCCAATGACATAATACTAAAATAAAAGAGAATGCATAATAGTAATTTATAATGCATAACAAAAGAATTAAAATAATGAATACTAGAAACTAAAATATCCTGAGTGCAATTTGCTTCCAGTTTCTCTCTCTAAGGAAATTATTGTTGGCTTGAACATTGTAAAATGGTGACTCTATGCTTTAAATTTCTAATCCTACCTGAAACATTATAGTCCATGGACATGAAAAAATTAAGAAGTACATTTGCTGAAGTATCCTTAGGGATCTCAGAAGAATCACGAAAAGCAAGAAAATGACTAATAGACTCAAGATAGGGGATTGTCATTATTATTTTCAAAATCTATTTAAAAATTTCAATTCAAAACAGATTTTGGAAATTATAGAGTCATGTAAGGCCTTGCAAAATTCTAAATAGAATTCAGTGTGGAAAGTGACAGTCTATGAGAATTTCAGGCAGTGTGGTAGTTTCAGGGATACTGTTCTCAGTCAGAAAGTATCTCTGCCCTGTTAAAATAGGTGAGGTTAACAGCTTACCCCTTCGCCATCCCTTCTCCCACTTCTGGAACAACAAATTTAAATTTTCCTAGTCTAAATTGCTGACAGACTTCTATCTATATCTCAGGCTGTCACATTAGGCATAATAAAAATGGTCCAAACATTAGAGCTAATCTACCTAAACTAAGTTTTTTTTTTTTTTACCTTCATATATGAGTGGAACTTCCTGCTTTTCTTGTTTCAATGAAACATCAGAGTTGTCTTTATCTGAAATCTGAAAAACAAGCTCTTTATCTAAAACTGTACAAAAACATAGAACTATACCATAGTTTTGGAAAAAGATTTTACAAAGCAGTGTCCCATCAGAGGAAAGAGGTCATTAATGATAGCAGCAGTAGAGCTGTGCATGTTTCAAATGGAAAGAACAGTATGTGTTGTAGAAAATGACAGTGGTGTGCATTGCAAGGATGATTACATTACCAATATCATATTTACTCCCATCAGTTCTTTAAAAGTATTTTAACATTTCTATCAATATTTGTGGAGTGAGGTTTAGCTCAGCTGGTGGAGTGCTGCTCCACACTCTCGGAGGACCCAGGTTTGATCCCCAGCACCACAAAAACAAGAGAAGGACATGGTAATCTACTCTGGAAACAATACTGAAACAATCAGCCATTGAAGACTCAATGAATAGCAGAGAAGCACTGACATAGTGTGGGCATGGCACAGTGTTGAGGATTGTTTCATTCTGTTGTACACGAGGTTGCTATGAGTCAGACCCAACTCAAGGGCACTAACAATAACAACAACATTAATATTTGTATATACATACATACATATAGATAGATAGATAGATAGATAGATAGATAGATAGATAGATATTTTAATGGAAGTAGAAATGTCTCCAATGAGTCATGTATTTGATTTACCAGGAGCAACCATAAAGCCTGTGTCATTTTGGAGGCTGATCACATCCTGGATTGCTACAAAGCAGAAACAGGGTCATAGCTCAACATCAGTGCAAGGAAAACTTTAGGGAAGGTTGGAACTGGTCCTGGAAGCCTGAAGCATGATGGGTAAGCATATGTGGATGGAGATGGGAGCTCACCTGGAGTGATGGGGATGGGAGTGCTGGGGATTCTGACAAAATCCCAGGGAAGCTGCCTAATGGGGGCTGCAGAGCCTTAATGTGAATGAAGAGGCCAGAAGGTTGGTAGCACCTGGAGTAGGGGGGATGTGCATGTGCTGTCAGGAGTCGGGTAGATGCAGGGATAGACAGAGGGTGGGTCATTCATAAACCATATCTGCCATCAGAACTCTCTGAGACCCATTTTACAAGGCTCACACAAAACAAACTTACATTTTCAGAATGTGGGTCTTCAGATGAGAGTGAAGAGGTGGGAGAGAGAGAGAAAATATATGGGGGGTGTGTGTGTGTGTGTGTGCGTGTGTGTGTGTGTGTGTGTGTGTGTGTGTGTGTGTGTGTGTTCTGAAGGGAAAGAGACCCAGAGTGTTCCCTTTAGATGTTTTGTAAATCTGTAAGACAGGAGAAAGAAACAGGAAGTAAGGAAACACACAACCAACAACAACAGTGGATGAAGCCGGGGTGAGGCAGAAGCTCCTGTCTACTCCCTGGTCTGAAGACCCCTGAGTGCACATTGAGACACCGCCTGTTACCTGGTGCGGTCTCCCATTCTGTCACCCATGCAAGGGGAGGAGCTGGCAGAATGTCTGAAGCTTATTCATTGTGTGCAGATCCTTGGCCATCCAGGCCTCTTCTCACTTGCTAACCAAACATGGTATGAAGAGGATGTCAACCTACTTCTTTTGCCTCTCAGGAAGGCTTTGCAGGGTAAGGGAAAATAAATAATCTGCTGTTGTCCATTTCAAAATACTTTTATGTTTATACTATAAATAAGTACATACTCAAGAAGGTAATGAAAAAGTGTATTTTTAAAGGTTCATTTTGCAAAACTCTTGAAAGTGACTTTAAAATATATGTCTTATTTATTTCTGATTATATATGTACACACACACACACACACACACACACACACCCCTGCAGCCATACCACTGTGGCATCCAATCCCATCAGATCTCAGAAGCTAAGCAGGGTTGGGCCTGGTTAGAACTTGGATGGGAAACTGCCTGGGAACACCAGATGCTGTAGGTTTGGGAGAAGAACCTGCAATTCACACCCAAAAAACAATCAGCCATTGAAAACCCTATGAATAGAAGAGAAGCACTAACAGTATTGTTTCGCCTGTTGTATGTAGGGTCACTATGAGTCAGACACCAACTTGACGGCACCTAACAACAACAATATGAAATAATATATATAGCATACACAGAATATATTTAAAGGTTTTCTTTGATGTGCTGATAAGGAAAAGATATGATATTAAGTATTTCCATCTTTGTACTAAATATATTTTCTGACCATAGCCTGTTTTCTTTTCTTTTCTTTCTTTCTTCTTTTTTTTTTTTTTTTTTGCGCTACTGGGGGTTGAACACAGGGCCTCACGCTTGCATGCTCTGCAAGTGCTCACTAAGTTATGCAGACTGCCTCTGGTCTGGAACTTGTGATCCTCCTACCTCCACCTCCTGAGCTGCTGGGATCATAGGCATGTGCCACCATGCCCCGCCCCATAGTCTGTTTTCTACAAGATAAGCTTATGAAAAGAACGATTTATGCCTTTAGTGATAACCACTTTGTTATAAGCCGTGATCATATTACTCACAACGTGTTAATTTTATGTGGTAACTTTTTCTTATGATGAAATTGGACAAGACCTTCTCCAATGGACATATCCAAAAATGACACTCCTCCCAGCAGAGGACATTTGTTTTTAGTGTTATTAACAAATCCTCATGAAATTAATTACTTTTGCATTCTCCTGTTTAGTTCTCTGGTTTGAGCTCTGCCTTCCTAAGGCTGTTTCCACCAGGATGACACGGGTCTCCTCACTCCAAAGATATTACTTGTACAAAGATTTACCAGCTCTCCAGTAGGAGAGATTTCTTTTTTCTTCCTTTCTTGTAATTCCTTTATTCTTTAGATTGAAAGTAGAGAAATGTTTAAGAACATTTTTGGATAAACTCAGTGCCTATGGTCTTTTCTTTTAAATAACAGTATAAATATCTTATTTCAAAAGATGCTGCCTTCAATTACAATGTAGCCGTAGCTTTGAAGGTCTGAATGTATTCAAGGTGAGATAAGACATGCTGTTATCATTTCAATAACATTGTGTATTTTTGGCTTACAAAGCTCTTTCACATACATTAATTCATTTCATTATAGAAATGTTCTTCAGTCACTTAGGCTTAACTGTGGTTCATATTCTGTGGTTTGGAGATATCTCTAAAGACTTTTTTTTTTAACCTAAATCATGCAGCAATAGTTAACATCTCCCACACAGTAAATGAGATTAGAGTTAAATCTTAACAACTGGTTTAAATTTTTTAATTACAATTATGTTAATGACCAGGGTGGGATTTGCTGGTTCTCCAATGGATGTAATGGATCAACATAATATACCACCTGCTCAGTTTTGTAGAGTATTTAAGAGAATAATTCATAAATAAATTAGAGAGAGGAGAAAAAGAACATACCACCAGCAGCTGTGGAGTGCCTATCTAATTTAAGTGTTCTTAATGAAACTTAAGAACTGGATGATAAGGAAGGCCAGCAGGGCACAGTAGTGCAAGGCTGTAATCTCAGCAACTCAGGAGGCTGAGGCAGGAGGATTGTGAGTTGGAGCCCAGAGTTAGCCTGTGTGACATAGCAATACCCTGATTTAATAAACAAACAAACAAACAAACAAGGAAAACAAGAAAGGAAATGGGCTGGGATTGCAGCCCAGTGGTGGAGAACTTGCAAAGTATATGTGAGCCCCTGGGTTCAACCTCTAAGTACTGCAAAAATAAATAAATAAATAAATAAATAAATAAATAAATAACAAAAGCAACAACAAAAAACAACTAAACAAAACCAGGTGATATCATTTTATCTGGTTTATTTCCTTCTACTCCTTTGTGTTTTCACTCCCAACCCAAACACCTATGATAGTCCAGGCCTCATAAAAACTCCCAGACCAGCAGATGGCTTCCTGCCAAATTCAACAAACTTTTGTTTTCCCTTCTCCAGAGTTAACAG
This sequence comes from Pedetes capensis, assembly GCA_007922755.1. NCBI lineage: Eukaryota > Metazoa > Chordata > Mammalia > Rodentia > Pedetidae > Pedetes > Pedetes capensis. Next base: position 1,800 of record VMDO01020551.1, on the reverse strand, counting down.
TTATGTCCTAGGGTCCTTCTCCTTCACTCCTTCACTTCTTCATTAAAATTGAGTTCCTAGTGTGGATCACCCCCACATGTCTGTCAGTTTGCTGTACTGAGGGGGATTGGGTGTTGCTGTAATGTTGAAAGCTATGCTACAGATATTACAGATACCAGCAGGGTCACTCATGGTGGACAGGTTTCGGGTGAACTTCCAGAGTAAGACAGACTAGGGAGAAGGACCTGGCATCCCACTTCCAAAACACTTAGCCATTGAAACTCCTATGAATAGCAGAGAAACACTGTCAGATACAGTGCCAGAAAATGATCCCTCTAGGTTTGAAGGCATTCAAAAGATGACCAGGAAAGATTTGCCTCCTTGAAGTAGAGTCTACCTTAATGACAGAAATGGAGTAAAGCCTCAGGGACCTCCATTTGCTGATGTGACATCAAAAGGAGGAGGAAAAACTATAATATCCATTAATAATTGGTATCTGGAATGCACATATCATGAATCTAGGAAAATCAGAAATCATCAAGTGGGAAACAGAGTACATAAACATTGACATTCTAGGCATCAGTGAGCTAAAAAGGACTGGCATGGGTCATTTGGAATCAGATAATCATATGGTCTATAATGCTAGGAATGATTGACTACATTTGTGGAAAGAGATGATGGAAAACTCAATATCAAATGTCAGAACAAGACCAGGTACTGATTGTGGAACAAAGCATCAATTGCTCATATGCAGATTCAAACTGGAACTGAAGAAAATTAGAACAAGCATACAAGAGCCAAAGTATTACCTTGAGTATATCCCACCTGAGTTCAGAGACCACCTCAAGAACTGGTTTAATGCATTAGACACTAAGGATAGAAGACAAGATGAGTTGTGGCATAACATCAAAGATATCACTCATGAGGAAAGCAAAAGGTTATTAAAAAGACAAGAAAAAAACAACAGACAAAATTACATGTCAAAAGAGACTCTGAAACTTGCCATTGATCATTAAGCAGCTAAAGTAAAAGAAGACATGATGAAGTTAAGGAACTAAACAGAATATTTCAAAGGGCAGCTAGAGAAGACAAAATCAAATATTATAATGTCATATGGAAAGAGCTGGAGATGGAAAACCAAAAGGGAAGAACAAATTCTGTTTTTCTCAAGCTGAAGGAACTGAGAAAAAATTCAAGCCTCAAGTAGTAATAGTGAAGGATTCTACAGGGAAAATATTAAACAACACAAGAAACATCAAAAGAAGATGAAAGAAATACACAGAGTATTATACAAATAAGAATTGGTGGATGATCAATCATTGCAAGAGGTTGCATATGATCAAAAACCAATAGTACTGAAGAAGTGGAAGCTGCCTTGAAGGAGCTGGTGAAACATAAGGCTTCAGGAATTGAAGTAATAACATTAGAGATGTTTTAACAAACAGATGTAGCACTGGAGGTACTCACTTGTTTATGCTAAGAGATTTGGAAAACAGCTACCTGGCCAACTGACTGGAAGAGATCCATATTTGTGCCTATTCCCAAGAAAGAGAATTCAACCAAAACTGGAAACTATCAAACAATATCATTAATATCACATGCAAGCAAAATTTTGCTGAAGATCATTCAAAAGCAACTGCAGCAGTATATAGACAGGGAAATGCCAGAAAATCAAGGCAGTTTCAGAAGAGGGTGTGGAACCAGGGATATCATTGCTGATGTCAGAGGAATATTAGCCAAAGGCAGAGAATACCAGAAAGATGTCTATGTTTTATAAACTATGCTAAGGCATTTGACTCTGTGGATCATAATAAATTATGG
>VMDO01020550.1:0-36908 GCA_007922755.1 Pedetes capensis | reverse complement strand
AATAGTGGTGATTGTCAACAGTTACAGGGACTACATCCTGGCCCTGTGGGCTAAAATATGTTACCTGCAGCAACTCATCTAATTTTCATATCCACCTTCCTTGTGAAATCAGGAATTTTATCTCCTGAATGTACACATGAGAAATCAGACTTTCATAGCATCAGGGAGGCATCTGGCTTCCTGGTCTGTGCTTTTAATTTTTATGCTCTTTCACTCCTGTCTAAAAGGTGCATTTGGGGTGCCATCTACATCCATTCTCTCCTTTTCTGAGAATTGCCCCTTACCTCCTGTGTACCCTGATAGCCATGTCTATGCCATAAGATCTGTTCCCCAGCTGGGCACGGCGGCTCACACCTGTAATCCCAGTGACTGGGGATGTAGAGGCAGGAGAATCACACATTTGAGGCCAGAGGCAGCCTATGTAATTTAGACCTCGTCTTAAGACAAAAATAAAAAGGGGGCTGGGTTGCCACTTGTTGGTAGAGCACTTGCAAAGTATGCGCGAGACTCTGGGTTCAGCCCCCCAGAATTGGAAAAAAAAAAAAAAAGATGTCTCCCTGGCCATGGATTGGATTGCAGTGGATGTTAGACCAAGCTGAGCCTTCTCATTCTGAGAATATGGAGTTGGAATTCTGAGTTATTAGTTGCCACTGTTTGTTTAAACTCAAGATGCGCAGAGTCATGGGGGGGGGGGGCTGTCCCTATGTGGCCAACATCCAAAGAAGGAAAAGGAGAGTGGACAGCGGACCCTGGCAGAGACCCAGGCCTTAGGTCCTCATGGTTCTCCTTCCTGAGGTCTATGATAGAGGCTTCCTGTCCCTCCCCAGAGAATTTAAATGGGCACCTATTTCTTGTAAGAACAGGAGCTCCCATGTGAAGACTGCATGAAACTGTGTCTGTGGATTGGGTTTCATATGCTCTGACCTGAAGACAAATTACAATTCATAATGCTTTCAAAGCTGACAGGTATTAAGACTTTGTATCCTTGATGATCTAACTAAGTTGGATCTTCTGCACTGAGGTAAGTCGGTAGGAGCCTTCTCTCTTTCCTGGAGGAGACACTGTGCAGGAGGCCATTTTCTCCCGGGCACCAGCTCAGGGCCCCAGTGAGCCTCCCTGACAAAGCCCACCTTCCCAGCTGGCTGACTGACTTTGGTTGGAGTTCTACCAGTGAGATCCTGGCCACAACAACAAGGGCAGGTTAGCCAGGCTCCAGGAGGTCCTTCAAGGACTCACGTTAATCTCCCCCTTTGAATCTCTACTGCATCCCACTTCCTTTTTGTATCCTGGCCCCGTTTAAAGCGATTCAAGTGGAGATCCGATTGGATAAGTTCAGCCAAATTCTGTAAATGCCACTTCTGCACAAATGAACGTTTGCAATCAATTTAATTTTTCAAATGAAATGATTAAATTGCTATTATTGGTGGATCACTTTTTTATTAAGAAAACCTTTTAAAATGTTAATTATTCGTCTCCTCAAAACTCTTTCATCTTTCCCGACTTTGCTCTTGAGCAGAAAGTGTCTGCTTGTTCCCCACCAACCAAAGGGAAACGCAGACTTCCCTTTTTCACACCTGCAACCATTCTCCTTCGCTCTAATATTTATGTGAATTTAACTTTAATTTTTCTGCCTTTCATCTTCTGAATTAGTCGTATAATGCACAGATCACTCCTTCACAGCTCCTTTCCTGTTTATTTGCCTTAACAATAGATTCATTAACTAGATTTGGGTGCTCAAGCCATGAGACCACATCCATTTCAAAGGAAGATTTAATGGCATTTCATATTTTTCTACATTAAGGAAGATTAAAGTACATTACAATACCCTTTACCGCCCTATTTTCTTCATTTTAGAAGTGGTCAGTTTTAAAATTTCTTTCCCCCATCTCTTTCTTTCATCTGTGTTCGATAAATTGTCCAGGCCTTTCAGATGAGAGTCCTGGCAAATTGAGTTCTATATTACAACTCGGGCGCATTGTTTAGCCCATCGGCAGCCAGATAAAGCACCCCTATTCACACAGGACATCAAAAGAACAAATATATGTTCGAAGTGGGTAAAAAGAGGCCCGGGATTCAGATATTTCATTTTCTTAATTGTTCATGATTATCCGGGTAGTTGCAGAGTGATCATTTTGCTGACTCTGAACCTAGGCTTCCTGGCAGATCTAATAGTGCTGTGAAATCCATATCCCTATCTCCGTGGACCTCGATGTATATTCATGACCACAGATTGCACCATTGGCAGACAGGCCGGGTGCATCATCTTTTAATAGCCCCAGGGGCCGTGGCGCCAACATTTTAATAGTGGGCAGTAACGCAAGATCCGGACTTAGGCCTTTTTATTTCTGCCGTGTACCATCTCGTGAAATAGTCAGGGGACTTGAAGGCATTTTTGGGCTTGAGAAAGGGAGACATTAAGATCTGAGCTTTTTGTATTTTTATTTTTTTTGTAAGGCAGAGGAGGTCAAGGTGACTGGACCCCTCTTGGGCGGAAGTTTTATTTCGGTGCGCCATCTATCAGTCCAAACCGTCACAGTGAGCCTGCCCCCACCTCAATAAAGGCAAGATAACCTTGCTTGACACTGTGTCTAAACAAAGTTTGGGGAGGTTGGTAAGATGTGGGAGGAAAGGGCAGAAGACAGATTTTACAACAGTACAATCATAGGGTGTAGGTTTTAGGCAATAAGGAGGTAGCCTGGTTTTCTCAAAAGAAAAAAGAAAATAATGGAAAAGTGTAACATTCATTCGGAGGCCTCAAAGGCATAAAAAACCCAATTCCAACTGTTATAGGTCCCTGCAGGAGTCTACAAAAGAACTAAGCTTTTTAAGTAAGAAAACTAGATTCTGGCCCACAGGGCCCTGTCATTGCTGCCTAATGGATGAAACTCTTTGGATATAAATATGCTGTTTACTTCTCAGCGTCAGCTTTCATAAAATATAACCTTTTTATGATTTACGACCCACAGAAAAAGCGGAGGATGGATTTTTAGCTCTGAATTGGTTGGATGTCAACAAGAAAAATATAGATAACACATCGAAGTAGCAGGGTGTTAATGCCACACAAAATGATGAAATTATTTTTGTTTGGAAAAGTTAAGTTTGTTCTTCAAGTTGTTGGTGGATGGTGCTTGTGTGAGGCAGGGCTAATGAAAGCCCGGGAAACGTGTCTCATTTTTAAGCCCCCGTCCAGTGGCTTACAAGTCTGGACATATTGCCTTCAGTTCGCAATCAGGAACGTCTCGTTGAAAAGTGGCAGCGAACCAGAGATTCTTCAAAAATAGTCACGACCCTTCTGTATCTAAACGATCCAGATTTTCCAAGTACTGCATTTTGGTCACATCTTCCAGCGGATGTAGAAGCTGCCCTGATCCTGCAGGCAGGAGATGGCAGGACAGGCATTGTTTTGTTTTGTTTTGTTTTGTTTTTTCCCCCCCAAAAAAGATGATTGGAAGAAATGAAAAGCAAAAACCTAAGAAGTGAACAAAGAAAACTCCCCAGCCAGGCGTGGTGGCGCATGCCTATAATCCCAGCGGCTTGGGAGGCGGAGGCAGGGGTATCGCAATTTTGCGACCAGAGGCAGTTTGCATAACTTAGTGAGACCCTGTCTCAAAAAGTAAAAAAATGTGCTGGGGGTGCAGCTCAGTGGTCCAGCACTTGCAGAGTACACAAGTGCGAGGCCCTGGATTCACCCCCCAGTACCACACAAATAAAAAAAAAAAAAGGAGAAAACTCCCAAATCAGCAAGAAAGCAAGTAAGCCATAGCAAAACCCTCACTGGCTGTGATGGGGCATGCTTGTCATTGCTGTACTCAGGAGGCTGTGGCAGGAAGATCCGGAGTTTGAGGCCAGCCTGGGCTACAAAGCAATACCCTGTCTGAAAGAGAGGGTGAGGGGTGGGGGGAAGAAAAATGAAAAATGAAAAACAAACAAACAAAATCCCTCGCATCGGAAGCAGCCGCAAACTTCCCTTATCTGTAGTCATGAAAGGCACCTAGTATTTGGATGCTGGACTTGAAAAAGATTTCGAAATCTGTATTGGTTTCACAACTTTCTTGTTTGGTGATATAACACGCATGTGTGTGTGTATGTGTGCACATACATCCATGTGTATATATACATATATATGCACAAATGCATATATTTGTGCACATAATGCATAATTTGTACGTGTGTGTATATATATATTTTTTCCTACTTATGCTGTCTTTTGTTTATGTTGTTCACATCTTTTTGTTTGTTCGTTTTCATAGAACCATAAAAATAAAATTGATTAGCTGAGCGCAGTGGTGCATTCCTGTAATCCCAGCGGCTTGGGAGGTGGAGGCAGGAGGATCCCATGTTCGAGACCAGAGGCAGTCTGTGTAATTTAGTGAGACCCTGTCTCAAAAAGTAAAAAAAATGGGCTGAGGGTGCTGCTCAGTGGTCCAGTACTTGCAGAGCATGCAAGTGTAAGGCCCTGGGTTCAACCCCAAGTACCAAATAAATAAATAAATAAATAAATAAGAATAAAATCCATTCTTTTGGATGCTTGGGGAAAGAGCCGGATTCCAGCCGGCTCAGCCACGATCCTGCAGCTGGGATGGGCAGCCAGAGGCCACCGCCTGTGGGAAGCCGAGGGGCCTCCTTTGATTCCTGCCAGGTCGGACGGAGGGAAGGGATTTCTCTTTCACTTGAGAGCTCCCCGCAGCAAATTGAAATCCCTTAGTGGATGGGCAGGTTCCCAGTCTTTGCCTCACCCAGGAAGAGCTGCGCTGAGAGGCCACGCATCGGCCCTGCCTGGGGTGGCTAGAACAGCCTTCTCACCACCCTGGTGTTTGGCAGAGTGTCCGCTGTGAGGAGCACCTCCGTGCCTGCTTCTTTGGGGGCTGCTTGGCCTCTTCTGGGGGAGGGGACCTGGGGCCCCAGCAGGGGGAGCCGCCAGACGCTGGTGATTCTGGAGACAGCGAGAGCTCTCCACGGGAGCTGTTCGAGTTCAGTGTCAGCATCTGCCTGCAGAGTACCTCGTGCCAGTGCCTCCTGCCCGCCACGGTCCTGGAGGAAACCCCGGGAAGACGCGGCTCCTGTCTGTTTGACCGCTCAGGAACACAGGAATAGGCATGAGTTTGTCTTTGGTGCAGGGGCCATGTGTTCTCACCCAGGACTCAGCAGCCAGCGCTGAGCTCGTCCAACGCTGTGACCGGGTGGAAGCCTGTCTTCTTGCGCCCTGCTCCGCTTGTCAGGCAGACGCTCTGCACTCAGTCCGTAACTCCCCGCCTCAGGGCGCCTGTCTTTCTTGGCTTCCTACGGACCATCATCTGAAGAGCGCAGGGCCCTTTCTCAGGCCAGGGGATCAGCCTGATTGGCCCTTTTCCGTGCCTTACATCGAATTGTCTGGACACAGCCATGGTGGCACAATACCAAACACTTCACGAGCAGCGGTGGCAGGGGTGGCATCTCTGCCTTCGGAGCATATTCACACACCGCGCCCGTAATCTCCCAACAGTCTTGAGGGAGACGTGGGCTGAGATTGTGGTCTCCACTTAACAGATGCAGAAGCGTAGCCTCCCACATTATGACTTGTGCAAGACCGCACGGAAGTGTGACCCTAGTTGGGCATGGGGTGCGTGCCTGGAATCCCAGCTGTTGGGAGGCTGAGGCAGCAGATGGAGATTTGGAGGCCAGCCTCCGCTATGTAGAGCAATGGCGTCCCAAACTAACAAGCAAAACAAGTCAGTCCTCGCGCATGCGCTCCATCACAAGGTGAGGTGCGCTCCGCCTGGCAGAGCGCTCAGCAGGGAGGCCTGTTTACCAGCTCTAGGGACCATTCTGGGGCTGGGATTTAGCTCAATTGGTAGAGCGCTGCGCTGCAGTCTCTTGAGGTCCCGAGTTCAATTCCTAGCACCGCAAAAATGGGAGAAGGACCTGGTAATCCACTCCCAAGGCAATCCCGAAACAGTCAGCCATTGAATACCCTATGACTTTTCCCTATGAGTCGGATACCGACTTGAGGGCACCTAACAACAACAACAACAAGGAATCATTCTGGAAATTTTGGAAGGTCAAGGAAGAAAGGGACAAGCTTGACTCAGGCTGAGGAGAGAGATGGGGCCGGGCAGAGATTAGGGCTCCTCAAGAGGGGTCTCTTTCTGGGATCCCAGCTACAGCACCCCAAGTCCTAGGCTGATGAGCCCTATGAGACACTGCACCCTAAGCTCGGTTTGGTCCCAGGGAGGTTCACAGGCTTGGTCCTGTGATGTGGCCATAGGAGGGGCCCTGGAATCATCCAGTATGGGGCACCAGACCAATGGTCACAGGAGGTAAGGCTCTGAGTCAGCACAGATAGTGGCTTCTTTTGACCAGGGTGGTGGGGAAGTTCTTCTTCTGGAAGGCGTGGCTTCAGTCTGGCTGGAATGAGGCAGGGGATGACCGAGCCAGAGCTCACAGTGGGAGCAATGATGGGGATGGAGTAATGGTGGCTCCAGCAATGGCAGTGACCTGGATGGCTGATGGAGACGCTCAGCAGTAGACAGAGTCAACCAGAGACTGGATCTCCTTGCGTCTCGCTCCTGTGAAATGGCGCTCGCGATGTGCCCCTGCACACGCAGGAGCCGGCAGAGTGGGAGCTGTGCCGTCTTCTTAGCTGAAATGGTTTTTGTTCAGCTTTTGTTCTTTTCCACCGTATGTTTCTGAATGAGAACCCCAGGGTGCTCAATAAATATTTGTTGAACGCTTGAATCGGGGAGCAGGGGCCCCTGTGGCCTGCAGGAGAGCTGTGATTAGAAGGGATCAGGAAGCCCGAGGCCTAAGCCTGGAAATGAGATGACAGTGGAATGGATGGGCTTTGGTCGAAGCAGGGTGAGGCAGGCTGGAAGCAGGGGCAGACAGGGGATCTGGATCTCTTTCCATCCTGCCAAGGGTCCGGGTGACTTTGGGCATGTTGCTGAGCTGGTTCCTTTGACTGGAGCAGGAGAGAGTTTGTCCTTGGGGTCTACACAAAGCATTTCCAGTCCTGGTGTTCCAAGAGTGTGCTGGATGCTCAGTGGCTCCTTCCTGGGCCCTGTCACCTAGGCCACCATGCTATGAAAGGTGTATCCCCATTTTACAAGTGTGGAAACTGAGACCCAGGGTGCAGATCGAGTTGTCTTCAAACCCAGTTCTGGGTCCTGCTCCACCCTGTCAGTAGTTTTAACTGCATGAACCAAAGAGGGGCTGCTCTGCTGGATTAGAGACTGGAATTTTAGGAGGGGACACCGAGCGTGGCTCCACTACTAACCTTCAGCCTGGTACTAAGAAGCCCGGTCCAACATCCCTAGGAGATGAAGAGTGGAAAGCACCGTTAGGGCCTGTGGGGTGTGGCTCTTCCTGGGGCTGAGCATCCCTGGGCCAGGTGATCTGCCTTCAGCTCACAGTACAGGACATGGATGGACATGGCCCACTGGGACTCAAGGAATACTTGTCATATGTCAGATCTGTCCCAAAGCAAGGCCTCGGGCACAGGTCTCGAAGTCAGACTAATTGTCTCAAAATAAAATCTTCCATTCTTTCCCTGTTCCTCCTGCAGGTCTTTGGAGGTAGGAACTGGCTTAGAGGGGAGACCTTTGAAGGTGGGACCCCAAGCTCCCATGTAGTATGGCTTCTTTGGCTGAACTTTGGGAAAACCCATCCCTATTTTTTTTTTTTTTTTTTTTTGGTTGTTGTTGTTTTTGCGGTACTGAGGATTGGACCCAGGGCCTCATGCCTGCATGCTCTGCAAGTGCTGGTCCACTGAGCTGCACCCCCAGCCTGTTTTTCCTTTTTGAGACAGGGTCTCGCTTAGTGACGCAGACTGCCTCTGGTCTCAAACTTGCGATCCTCCTGCCTCCACCTCCCAAGCTGCTGGGATTACAGGCATGGGCCACCGCACCCAGCCCTATTGTTTTCTGCCCTCCACTGTCCTCAGAACCCCAGGCCCAATTTCCAGGCTAGCCCTGACACCTGCAGCTTATACCCAAAAGGAACAATTGGTACAAAAAAAATTCTTCATGCTTTAATTAAAACTCCGTGTTTGGCTTGTGTTCAGGGGCATATTTTTGCATCTTAAAATGTTTCTTTTCTCTTTGTAGTTGGGCTTTGCTTATAAACAGAGCTGGCGCAGAGTCACATTAATTTAATTTTATCTGTGATTCATATCAGCCTAGAATGCTATTAATTTGTATTTGACTGCCGGCAGAAAACAACATTCACTAATACCCACTTTTTAGCTAGGTAATCGTGTAGTAATTAGGATGCGTGTTGTACATAATCTTGATTTAAATAATCCTCGCTTAGTTTTTTGTCTACATAGATAAAAAAGCTATTTTGTCAGTATTTTAGAAGTAGGAAATCATCTTGATTATTTTAATCAAAATCAGCATTTGCGAATTGTGGCATTCTTTTAAGAACAATTAATCTACAAGGCAGAGATTTGTCTCTGTGCCCTGCCTTGTAGATCCGTCACCAATGCACCAAGATAGAGGAGAAGCGTCAATGTCAGGGCAACAAACACACCCGTCTGGTCTCACCTCCATGTCTCGGTGGCCTGGGGGTTAGCTTTGGAGACACTTCTATGTGGTTTCAAGTCCCAGGTCTGCCACTCAGGGGTGGGGAGCTTAGGCAAGTGCTTGAAATGATTGTAGCTCAGTTTCTTCATTTGTAAATGGAGAGACTGCTGTCTACTTGGGGACTAGATGGGACAACTTGGAGACAGCATGTCAGACTGTCCCCAGTGTCATCTCTGTTTGCTTTCCTTACCTAGTGGCAGCGCCTCACGTGGATCCAGAGCAGAGGTTGGCAGGCTTCTCCAAAGAGCTGGATGGTAAACATTTCAGGCTTGTAGGCTGTGTGTTCTCTGTTGCAACGACCCAGGTTTGCCGTCGGAGCTCAAAAGCAGCCATGGACACTGCATAGATGATGTTGTTGTTGTTGTTAGGTGCTGTCGAGTCGAGTCCGACTCATAGCGACCCTCATAGGGTTTTCAATGGCTGACTGTTTCGGGATTGCTTTGGGAGTGGGTTGCCACGTCCTTCTCCCATTTTGTGGTGCTGGGAATTGAACTCGGGACCTCAGAGACTGCAGAGCAGTGCTCTACCAACTGAGCTAAATCCCAGCCCTGCATAGATGATAGGCAGGGGTTTAGTCTAGGGCTTCATTTGCCAAGCTCTGGTCTGATGCAAGGCTTTGGACTCAGACAAGCATCATCTGGATCAGGTCTGACAGTCATGTGTTGGGTGGGACCTAGGACAAGATCTGTAACATCACATTTTCCCTTATCAGCCACCAAGGCCAGGATGGGGATCATGGGAAAGCATTGGCACCAAAACTTTCAGCACAGGGCAAGGGACAGAACTCAACAGCCACGGACTCCCTTGCCTTTGATTGCCTTTCCTTATTTGTGTTTTACTTTTCGAGAGACGGTCTCCCTAAGTAGCTCATGTTGGCCTTGAACTTGTGATGCTCTTGCCTCCGCTTCCAGAGTGCTGAGATTACAGATGTGCACCATTATATCCAGCTGTTTTTTGTTTTTCTTTAAGGCAGACTCTCACTGTATAGCTGAGGCTGGCCTTGAACTCACCATCTTCTTGCCTCTGTCTCCTGAGTGCTGGGATTACAGGTGTGGCCCCTATGCCTTATTCTTGAACACAGGGACTAGAATCTGATTCTGTATAGCCAAGACCCTGTACATCGATAACACCTAGAAACTTCAAGGATTATACAGTACTAAGAGGGTGAGATGTGTGTGTATGAAGAAGCATAATGGTTAACCTAGTTAACCTAGCCAGGTGGCTCAGCCCAGCTGCGGTGGCTGATTCTATAAATTTTGCTCCAAAAAGGGTTTCTGGCTCTGTATCTACTATAATTTAGTCCTAACTATTCTTTAGGTGAACTCTTTCACAGAGCTTGATGTCCTATAGCAAGATCACTTCACAAAAAGTAGGAATGCCAGAAAGTAAGAAAGTGCTAGGAGACATAACGCCTCAAAACCCTAAGCCCACAGTGTGGGAAATACGTCAAAGGGTTACTGAAGTAAGCTGAAAGAGCTCCTAATGGCCACAGCTGGAACGATTTGACCACTAAAAGAAATAAAATAGAATTGGGTTAAACCTCAGAGCGTAAATACGTGCCCGTGACTTCATATAAATAAATGATTGGCTAAGTAAGTGGAGGAGAAAAGACCCTGCCAGGAGTGTGTGGGGGCTGCACTTTCTTCCAAAGAGCACTGTGGGGAAGGAGAGGAAGAGGCACCAGTGGGGGAAAACCTGAAAACTGCTCAAAACCAGGCGATCAAGGTCAACATCAACAGTGGTGTCACACTGACAGAGAGGACCCTTGTTAACATGTGGTGGAAATGGTGTTTTACCTCCATGGCCTTCCTTCCCCAAACACAAAGTCCTAGTCTCTGGCCGTGGGAAAGTTGTCAAGAAAACTCCAGCTCAGGAGCATTCTACTAAATGCCTGACCAGCACTTCTCAAAACTGTCATTGTTGTTGTTGTTGTTTGCCGTCGAGTCGGTATCCAACTCATAGCGACCCTCATAGGGTTTTCAATGGCTGACTGTTTTGGGATTGCCTTGGGAGTGGATTGCCAGGTCCTTCTCCCAGGTTTGAGGTGCTGGGAATTGAACTCGGGACCTCAGAGACTGCAGCGCAGTGCTCTACCAACTGAGCTAAATCCCAGCCCCAAAACTGTCATGGTCATCAAAAACAAGGAAAGTCTGAGCAACTGTCATAGCCAAGAGCTGCCTCAGAAGCACTGCAGTGAAATAAATAGTTACCATGGATAGGACTCCAGAACAGAAGAAAGACACCAGATAAAATCAAGCTGGGTGTGGTGCCGGGCCTGTAATCTCCAGGACCCTTTCCTGGGTGAATTTCAGTCTGACCCACAGTTCCTTTGGTAAGCCAGATGCCTGCAAACATGCCCTCCCCATCTGGCAGAATCCCAACCACGACCAACTGTAGGTGGTACCCTCGGCGTACAGAACGAAACCTAATTTCATTCTCATTCCCCAGGTGCTGTTCCAGGCAGCACAGTAAGGAACAAAGTCCAGTGGATCATGGGGCTGGAGGCCTGTGTTTCATCTCAGCTTTGGCCCTGACCTGCTGTGTGACCTTGGGAAGGTGACTCCCTGTTTCGGGGCCCTGGTTCTTCTCATCTGAAAGTCAAGGCATTGAGCAAAGTGGTCCCAAGGCCCTCTCCAGGTCTAAAACCCAGTGAAGCTTTGAAAACGTGGCAGTTGTGATGGTCTTAATTTGAAAATCTGGATTCTTTTGCTATCTGGAGGGGAACTTAGTCATGAGTAAGGGAAGAGCTGCATTATACTGGTGTGCTAAATGGTTAAAACCATAACTGACTATAAGGAAGAAAATCCCTCAGCCCTTCAGGAAGCATTACATTTTATAGTGTATCCTCTTTCCCATCGAGGAGACATTTGCAATCTGTTTAGGGTAATGTCGGAATCACTACCACTACTCTGTACCCCAGGCAAGAGTTTGCTGCTACTGAAGAAGACCTGGAAACAGATGGTGGCAGCCGCCGGGCAGCGATGCAAATACGGGCAGCGGAGGTGAGGCTGAGGCCCAGGGCCACACACCATGAGTGATGGCCATGGGGGTGGAGGCAGCACAGGTTCCCTTGTACACGGTGCTGACTCTGTGCCCAGGCACCATGCTGGGTGTGTCTCACATATTATATCAGTTTCCCCAATTGCCACCACCATGCTGTCACCCCCAGAAGTCCCATGAGCTCTTCCTTTCTCCTCCAGGGGAAGCAGAGTTGGTTTGGAGGACCAGGAAAGCAAAGATGGTTTGCCTTCCAAGGCTGTAGAAGAGACAAGGCGATCTCTATTCTTGTTTCAGAGGTGAGGAGCCAGCACAGACATGACGTGTTTCTGGGTCTCCTGGTGTCCAGCAGCAAAGCTGGTTCAAACCCAAGACCGGCTCTAAAGGCCTCTGCCTGTGACTTTGACCTGATCCCAGGGAAGGGGACACTTCCAATGGTCTTCTTGAGGATGACATTTGTATTCTCAGACCATTAGACATGGAAGGCTGTGAAGTCAAGAGCTTGAGCTTTGATTACCAGCTGCTGGAGGTGAAAGCCTGTTTGCATTTCACACATACATCGAATTTCTTGAATGAGACCAGGCAAACGCTTTCATTCAGTGGACTGTGTGCTTGGAGGCTGTAGTGACACATGACCATCCATGTGAATCACAGCAGAAATAGGGTGCCAGCCCGTTTCCCCTGCTGTGTGTGTCTTGGATCCTTGGCTGTACCATGTAACATGCCTGCATTTATGGCCTGCAGACATCATGTTTGGAAACAAGGAGCCACTGGAAAGACGGATTGCCTCATTCACGAAGCCTTTGGGTCAAATAAAGTCAAGTCTTTCATTTTGAGGAGGGACCAGAAGCCAAGCATAGGGAGCGTGGGTCCAGGCTTTAAGTTCAAATCTGTCGTCAGACCTTTGGACTCTCTCCAGGAGAGCGCCATCTTCCATCTCCATGACGGGCTTTGAGTAAGGGGGTCCTTCTGCCTGGGTGGCGCTGCCAGGTCTGCTCTCAGAGCATGCAAAAATGTCCTTGGACTGAGGTGGGTGCAACCTCTGTCCTTGGTTCTGTCATCTGAGTTTCCCTCTTTCCCTCTTGAGGAAGGGGAGCTGACTCGGGCAACCAGGCAGGCAAGACTGACGGACTTCCATGGCTGCCAGGGGCCTGTGGGCTACTGAGGGGGAGGGGGCAGGAGGAGCTCTGAGCCCAGAGGAGGTGCAGAGAGGCGCCTAAACTAAGAGGAGGAAGAGGGGAAGAAACTGGGGTACCGGAGACTTTGCAAAGGGTGCTGAGTTTGCAGAGTCTATCGGGGGACATTTTCTCTGTATAACTGTAAAAGTGCAACTCCTCATTTTGAAATATGAAAATGAGGCTGGATTCTTCTATGAGGGATAAACCTCCTTTAGAAGATTTGATTGCCACAAATCTGAACACCCCGGGTGTAAAATTTGATTTCTTAAAAATGATCAAATTGATTCCAAAGTTATCATGCCTGATATTGTGGGCCAGGGCTGCTAACCTCACTTAATTCTTACCACACCTCTGTGAGGCCCTGACTGTTGTACCCATTTTATAGGTGAGGAAATTGAGGCCCAGGGACCTCTAGGAACTTGCCCAAGATCACACAGCTAAGTAAATAGTGAGACCATGTTTCAAACTCAGATCTGCTCGGTTCCCAGACTCAAGCTCTTTACACTGTAATAAACCATTTTAAAAACTTAAGGCTAAAGAAGCTTAATTTAGAAATACACACAGGGCTCTGTCTGGAGTACTTTGTAAGACTTGCTATTATAGAGGCTTCTAAGAGTTAAGATTTTAAGTGGGGCATGGTGACACATGCCTGTAATCCCAGCACTTGGGAGGCTGAGGTAGGAGGATCAATGTGAGTTCTAGGCCAGCCTGGGATACACTGTGAGAACCTGTCTCAAAAAAAAAAAAAAAAAAAAAAAAAAAAGATTTTGCTGGGTACCATGACACTCACCTATAAGCTGAGCTACTTGGGAGGCATGGGCCTGCAGCGGTAGCCCTGTGGCAACCGATCCCGTCAGATCTCGGAAGCTAAGCAGGGTCGGGCCTGGTTAGTACCTGGATGGGAGACCGCCTGGGAACACCAGAAGCTGTAGGTTTGGGAGAAGGACCTGGCAACCCCCTCCCAAAAATCAATCTGCCATTGAAAACCCTATGAACAGCAGAGAAGCACTGACAATAGTGTTTCCCCTGTTGTATAGAGGGTCGCTATGAGTTGGATACTGACTCGACAGCACCTAACAACAACAACAACAACTTGGGAGGGATAGGTAGGAGGACCACAAGTTGGAGGCCACAAGTTGGAGGCCAGAGGCAGTCTGCACAGTTTAGTGAGATGTTGTCTCAAAAATAAAAAGTAAAAGAGGGGCTAGGAGTGCAGCTCAGTGGTAGAACTCACCTAACATGCATAAGGCCCTGGATTCAACAGTGCAGTAAAAGAAAATTTAGATTTTGCCCTTGACTTTTAATTTTTAATTTTTATGAAAAAAAAAAAAACAAAAAAACCCAAAAAACCCCCAAAACTTTCATGCCAGACATGGACTGCTTTCCTCCATGGTGAGGATTATCCACGTCCTCTTTAAAGGCAGAGTAGACTTGAAGTTGTCTCTCCCCATTAGGACTGAAAGGGACCTTAGGACCCTGGGAGTCATTGTGTCCTATTGCTGTTGTTAAGTGCCATTGACTATGGTTTTCAATGGTTGATTGTTTCGGGATTGCTTTGGGAGGGGATAACGATGTTCTTTTCCTGTTTTTGCAGTGCTGGGGATCGAACACGAGTCCTCAGAGAGTGTGGAGCAGCACTCGACCAACTGTGCTAAACCCCAGCCTGGGCCCTAATATTTTCAGCCAAGGACATGGAACATGGACTTTTTCCTGGGACGACAGCAGTACTTTATTTAGTTTCTCAACTCCAGGAGCGCAGGAACTCTGCCGTGGCCCCTGTTCTGTTGGGATTGCCGGAAGTCCAGCTCCCTCAGAGTCTAGAGGTGAGGCTGGTTCAGGGGTATGAGATGCTGTCCCTAAGTCACTCAGGGAAGGGTGGGCAGAGTGGGCTTTTGGGCCACGCTACTGACCCTGGGGCTGTGGCCTTTTGTAATGACCGATAATCATGAGACTGCCTGGAAGTAGCATCCCCAATGGCATCGTCCTAAGACACAGTGTGACTTCTGTCTGCTGCATTATCCCTGCTGCGTCTCCCTTGTGAAGTCGGAGGAGTCAGGAGCATCTCAGGTTGTCGACTCTTGGAGGCCTTGACCATGGTGGGGGGGCCGAGGCTTTCCTTTCCCACAGTTGAGCCCCGCTTTCATGTTTAGGTGAGACATGGAGACAGGAGCATCCGGGAGGAGGTGAAGGGGATGGCGACCGGTGGAGTGCCTGGAAACACGAGGCTGCTCAGTTTGGAGAAGACTGGAGGCGGCTGGGGGTGATCATCCTCTTCGAATCCATGAAGAGATGCTGCTTGGAAGGGCTGTTGGTTTGGTTCTTGATGCCCATAGAAGGGCTTGCCTATGACCACCTCTGGTAGCTCAGATGGACCTTGCGCTCCTCCCAAGTCCGAGATTCCTTGATTTGCTGTGCACTGGTTCCCACTTCTTCGCCTTTAATTACACTGATCTCTATCTTCAAACTCTCCTGCCCCATAGGGACCAAATTAGAGCCACATATTCTAATGTTGTTGTTGTTAGGTGCCACCAAGTAGTATCAAACTCATAGCAACCCTCACAGGGTTTTCAATGGCTGACTGTTTCGGGATTGCCTTGGGAGTGGATTGCCAGACCTTTCTCCCATTTTTGCAGTGCTGGGAATTGAACTCGGGGCCTCAGAGACTGCAGCGCAGCGCTCTACCAACTGAGCTAAATCCCAGCCCCACATATTCTAGTGGCTGCTATAATATAATATAATATAATAAGCAGAGAGACTATTATCACTGGCCCAGGAGCTACAAGCTGCACAATCCAGCACCTTCATTTTCCTAACCATGAATAAAACCGCACCCGCAATTTCCCCTTGAACACATTTGTCAATCAAAGACCCAACACTTAAAGAGATCCCCCCACTGTGTCCTCCAGGTACCCCCCAGAAGTGAGAGGAAGTGCACTGCTTGGCATTGTCGTAACTGGAGCACAATGGCTGGGAGCTCGCTTAATTTCTTAAAAGAGGGTTCTCCGGCTTTTGGCTGGTCTAATGAAAACTGGTCTGTGTCTACTTTGGCTGAAGCCTTTGCACAGTGACATTACCCCCGTTCTATAATTTCTGCTAATTGCCACTTAAACAGAAGCCACATTGTGTGGCTTCTTGGCTGCTCTGCAGTCTTGGAGCGGAACGGGCCAGAATGTTGAAAGCACTCTCATCGTGGAAGCTTCTAGCCCAGCACAGGCTCCGTCTACACCGCAGAGGATGAATTTGAGGGTGTTTTGTAAAAGAAGAATTTAAGCAGAGCTACAAGTTGGCAGCTAGGAAATTTGCATGCCGATGGCATTCCCTTTTAACACTTTTGCAGGATAACATAATTGTGACTTAATAAGGGAAGGCATTAAGAAGTTTCTGTTTTCCCCTCGTTGCCTGAGTGCTTTGAAATGCCTTCCTTTGCTTTGGATTCTGGGATGTTTGGCCCTGATCTGGAGTAGGATGGTGAAGCTGGGGAGCTGGTCTAGGTCTCCCGTACACCTGTCATTTGCCTGTAGCTTTATGAATGTTCCTTGTCTGTCCAGGGTCCTCTCAACAGGCTCAGGTAGTTATGCCCAGAGAAACTTCCATGAGAGGGACCTCAGAAACACAGAGGCATGGGCTTTGGGGGTGAGGAAGGGACGTTGAGGCCACTCTAGTCTTATCACTCCACTGTCCTTTTTGAAAACCTAACTTCACACTGGGCTGGGATTTAGCTCAGTTGGTAGAGCGCTGCTCGGCAGTCTCTGAGGTCCCGAGTTTGATTCCCAGCACCGCAAAAGTGGGAGAAGGATGTGGCAGTCTACTTCTAAACGCAACCCCGAAACAATCAGCCATTGAAAAAAAACCCTATGAGGGTCGCTATGAGTTGGACCTGACTCGACAGCACCTAACAACAACTTCACACTAAATCAGAGGTTGGTCACCTTTGAAGGAGCTATGAAAACTCTTTCTGGTTGTAGTATTTCACAGACATGCTGACATCTAGTAAACTGGCTTGACCCCTCCACTGTACCCCATGGAGTACAGTTGAGGAAAAGCTGGACTGCATAAATGCAGCTGATCCAGGTAAGAGGGTTTCAGGGTGGCCTCACCTGGGGCTGCTGGAGACTGGATTTCACAGAGCAATAAGCTATAAAAGCCTTAGAGCTTTTGAGGTGGATTGCCAATATTTAACTTTGTTGGGTAAAGACGTAAATATAAGATCATCTACCACCACCCACAATCCGTAAAAGGAAAGACATTTTAATACCAAAAGAGCAGTATGGAGCTGGCTGTGGGGTGCGTGCTTCTAATCCCTGGACTCAAGAGGATTGTGAGTTTGAGGCCAACCTGTGCAACTTAGGGAGATCCTGGCTCAACCCCACCTACTCCCCTCCCCTCGCAAAGAATACTAAGGGTAGACTCTTGGTATAAAGGAAACATCTTTAATTGAACAACTTTAGTTTTATTTAAAAAATGGATTGAATTGCTGTTTTAAAAAATTCACTGAAACTTTATCAAACGTTGTTGTTAGGTGCCGTCGAGTCAGCGTCCAACTCATAGGGACCCTCATAGGGTTTTCAATGGCTGACTGTTTCGGGATTGCCTTGGGAGTGGATTGCCAGGTCCTTCTCCCATTTTTGCGGTGCTAGAAGTTGAACTCGGGACCTCAGAGACGGCAGCGCAGTGCTCTACCAACTGAGCTAAATCCCAGTTTATCAAACATTAGGCCTGGTATTTGGTAACTACAGCTGTTTTTCTTTCATTGACAAACAGCCTAGAAGCTATACAGAGAAGCTTGTTTTTAGGGTGCAAAGGGCAGGAGTGAGATGGAACAGAGCAGGGGCACAGTGAGGGATTTAGCCAAAGGGGACTTGAATCCCTGATCCAACCTCTTTACCTTGAACCCCAGCCCCTGCAGCTCCTGTGAGACCACCGTGAGGGACAGCTCATCCCTTCCAGTGTGAATGTGGGGTGCTGTGGTCATGACGTGGTCCTAATGGTGAGCTAAAACAAGCACCAGCACTTGGGACCCACTCCTATCCTGCAGGGGTTTCTTTCCCTTGAGACAGCTCCTAAGGTCTGAAGCCGGCTGGCGCCCCCTCCTTGCCTCCGCCACCTCTCCTAGCCCTTCAGCCTGCCTCGGCAGCTTACCATCCTCACGGGCACCTGGATCCAGTTCACTCTCTCTGAAAAGTGTGGTGCACACCACCCATCCCTGGGCCTTTGAGAGTCTTGGCTGCCTCAGAGGAGAGGAGTCACCGACCCCCTTGTTCCGAATGGTGTTTTTTTCTTTTAAGTAAAATGTCGGATATGAAAGTATTTTTTTTTAAACTTAAGTTGAACTTGTAACTAAGACCCAGTAGAGTTTTTCTCCATGTGGTACAGATCTGTTGATTGGCCTATTCTAGAAATGTGCTCTTCCTTCTTTTTCCCTATCCTGTTTCTGCTTTTATTATTCCCACTACCCAAACGTCTCTCTATCCTAACATGAAACCAGACAGAGACATTACAAACGACAACAAAACGACAGTTCCATAACACAGGTGCAAAAATCCTTAACGAAATATTTGCAACCTGAATGTATCGATACATCTAAAAAGGTGACGCATTGTGACCAAGTGGGGCTGATCCCAGGAATGTAAGCTGAGTCTCTAACATTAAAAATCAATGTAGATCATCACTTACATTTTGACAGGCAAAAGAGAAAAAACATATGATCCTTTTGCTAGATGCAGTAAAAATATTTGAAAAAATTCGGCACCCATGTATGATTAAAAAACACCTCAACCCACAGCTAACAGGGAACAAGATGTTTCCTCAATTTGTTCAAAGATGTCTATGAAAAAGCCACATTTAACATCATTCATAATGGTGAAAGACTGGACACTTTTCTTGTAAGATCACGAACAAAGCAAGGATGTTTGCTCTCTCCACTCCTATTGAACGTTGTAATGGAGTTCGTAGCTAACACAATAGACAATATGAAGAAATAAAAGGCACTGCAGTGTAAAAAAGGAGTAAAATCATATTTATCAGCAGGCAATGTGATTGAGTATGGAGAAAATCCTAAGGAATTGACAAAAATAAAGCTAGAACTAACAGTAAAATTGCATGAACAAGGTCAATATTAAAAAAGGAATTGTGTTTCTATATATTAGCAATGAACAACTGTAAGCTATATTTAAAAAATCCCTATTCACAATAGCATAAAACACTAAATACTTAGAAACAAATATGAAATATGTATAAGACCTTAGAACATTGCTGAGAAATTAATCCTAAGGAAATAGAGATATATTATGCTTGTGGATTAGAAAACTTAATATTGTTAATATATCAGTTCTCTCCCAAATAGATCAGTTGGTTCAGTGGAATCACAACAAATTTTCATAGACTTTTTGGTAGAAATGGACAAGCCTAAATCATAAATATACACAACACAACACACACACACACACACACACACACACACACACACACACACACACAATTATAGAACTTACATTACCTCATTTCAAGACTTACCATAAGATTACAGTAAACAAAAGAATACAATACTTGCATAACTATAGGCTATATCAACGGAACAGAGAAAGCTCAGAAATATACCCACATGCATATGGATGACTGATATTTGACAGATTCAAAGGTAATTCAGTAGAGTAAGGAAAGTCTTTTCAACAAATAGTGTTGGAACAACTTGATATCCTATGGAAAAAAATGAACTTTGGCCTCCTACCACACACAGATAATGACTCAAAATGGATCATATACCCAAAGTAAAAGTTAAAACTATAAAACCTCTAGAAAAAAGTAAGAGAAAATCTTTGTGAGTTGAAGACAGGCAAAATTTCTTAGGCTGCACACACATATAAAAATCAAATCCTTAAATATAATACCTATATATTGCAGTTGTGTGTATATATATTATATTCTTATGTCATAGACAAAGTTCTTATACTCAGAATTAAAGACTTCTTACAACTTAAGAAGAAGAAGATGAACAATTTTGAAAACACTTGGAAAGACATTTGACAAAAGAAGATATAGGAATGGCCAATAAATAGATGAGAAGCTCAACATCAACCCTCACCAGATAAATGCAAATTAGTCACAAGAAAATACTCTATTGATGCATTAAAGCAACTAAAATAAAAAACTACTGACAACACTAAGTATTGATGAGAACATGGAAGCAACTGGAATCTCATCCATTGCTGATGGGAGTGAAAGAAATATAACCCCTTTATAAAACATCTTGGTAGTTTCTTCTGTAGTTAAATAGACATTTACCATACAATTCCAGCCTGCAGCCCTAGCCCCATGGCATCTGATCCTATCAGATCTTGGAAGCCAAGCAAGGTGGGGCCTGGTTAGTACTTGGATGGGAGACCACCTGGGAACACCAGGTGCTGTAGGTTTGGGAGACAGACTTGGCAAGCCACTCCCAAAAACCAATCCACCATCGAAAACCTTATGAACAGCAGAGAAGTTCTGACAATAGTGTTTTGCCTGTTGTACGAAGGGTCACTATGAGTCGGATACTGACTTGACAGCACCTAACAACAACAACGGGAGAAGGACCTGGCAATCCACTCCCAAGGCAATCCTGAAGCACTCAGCCATTGAAGGCCCTGTGAGGGTCGCTATGAGTTGGATACCGACTCATGGCACCTAACAACAACAACAACAACAACAACAACATACAATCCCAAATTCCACTCCTAGGTATTTATTCAAAGGTAATGAAAATATATGCCCACAAGAAAACCTCGACAAGGACATTTGTAGGGTTAAATTTCCATTGAAAGTACGTGGATAAACAAATTGTGCTGTGCTCACACAGAGGATCACTGTTCAGCAATGAAAAGGGATGAACCATTGACACAGGCCACGTGGGTGACCTGAGCCAAGGAAGCCAGATACAAAGGAATATCTAATGTACGATTCCACTTATGGGAAATTCTAGAGTAGGCAAAACTAATTGATCATGACAGATGGATCTGTTGTTGCCTGGAGTGAGGGTTGGGATGGAGACTACGTGCAAAGTGATACGAAGCTTTCTGAGGTGATGAAAATGTCACACACTTTGATTTTCTCTTCTTTTCTTTTTTCTTTTTTTTTTTTTTTTGCGGTACTGGAGGTTGAACCCAGGGCCTCACGCTTGCATGCTTTGCAAGTGCTGGACCACTGAGCTGCTGCCTCCAGCCCATTTTTTTACTTTTTTTGAGACAGCGTCTCGCTAAATTACGCAGACTGCCTCTGGTCTCGAACTTGCTATTCTCCCTCCTCTGCCTCCCAAGCCACTGGGATTACAGGCGTTGCGCCACCACGTCTGGCTGCACACTTTGATTTTGACAGTGGTTGTGTGGGTGTATACATTTATAAAATTCCTCTGATGGTGCACTTAATGAGGTATATTTTATTATATGTGAATTGTGCGTTGATAAAGATGAACACATCAACAACCAACTCCTTATGTGTCCCGTATCTTATTATATCTGGGCTCCTATTCTAGAAGAGAATGGCAAACGGTTAATTCAATCAATCCATCCCTTAATAAGAAGACTTAAAAGAGCACAGTGCACAGGGCTTCAGGAATATCCTCTTGCCAGGCAGGAAGTACTGTGTTGCCAGGGGGAGCACACAGTGTCTGTTTGCCTGGGCTGGTCTCATTTTGCGCCAAGTTATCTCTGCCTTCCATTAATAATAAGCTATTTCTGGTTTGGATAAGTCACTTGGCTGTTTACTTGCCCAGGCCCTTTATGTAGGGTGCTGAGAAATCAGGTCAAGAGTCTGATAATGAGCTTGTGGTTGGCTGACGGACTCCTGGACACTGCAGTTCAGATATCCAGAGCTGCTGTTGCTTCCTAACAGCTAATGTCATTGGTGCTAACCATGTGCCAGGCACTCGTGGGCTAACTGCTTTCTCCGTTGTTGTTGTTAGGTGCCGTCGAGTCAGTATCCAACTCATAGCGACCCTCATAGGGTTTTCAATGGCTGACTGTTTCGGGATTGCCTTGGGAATGGATTGCCAGATCCTTCTCCCATCTTTGTGGTGCTGGGACTTGAACTCGGGACCTCAGAGACTGCAGCGCAGTGCTCTACCAACTGAGCTAAATCCCAGCCCAAGTACTTTCCCTAGGTTCCTGTTATTTAGTGCTCCGCTCAGTCTTCTGAGGCAGGTGCCCTCCCCTTCTATAGGTGAGGATTCCCAAGGTTAGAAAGGCTCGTATGTACCCCTGGTTGTCCCATAGCTAGTTGTGATTGTGTGTGAGGGTCTACCTATGTGTGTGTGTGTGTGTGCATTTATAAAATGCAATCTAGAACTGTGCCTTCATTAAGGCAGAAGTGCAGTTTCATTCCCAGTAATCATAGGGCTATTTTTAGGCAAAATGATCTGACTCAGCATCCTCATACCAATGATGTCATAAGGCCATCTAGGTACCACTCAGTGTAAACTCTGGTCAACACAACTGCTTTGGGGTCAGAAATGTAGTGATTCAACGGGTTGGGCCTCTAGGGCCCAGGAGGGAGGAGGGAATCTAGGACCTACTGCATCAGAGGATCAAAGAGTTGGCAGGATTCATAAAGCAGGAGTTTGAAGCCCATTTGACTTCACTGTTAAGGTGAGAAATAGAGAATCTCAGGGATTTTTTGTTTTGTTTTGTTTTTGTGTTTAGATAGGGTCTTCTTTTCTTTTCTTTCTTTCTTTCTTTTCTTTTTTCTTTTTTTTGGTTTTGTCTTTAGATAGGGTCTTCTTTTCTTTTTTTGGTTTTGTGTTTAGGTAGGGTCTTCTTTTCTTTCTTTCTTTTCTTTTTTTGGTTTTGTGTTTAGATAGGGTCTTCTTTCCTTTCTTTCTTTCTTTTTTTTTGTGTGTGTGTGGGTGTGTTTAGATAGGGTCTTGCTGTGTACCTGGCTGGCCTCCCACTCTGGATCCTCTTGCCTCAGCCTCCTATGTGCTGGGATTATAGGCGTGCACCACCATCCTTGGCTCGGGTTATTCCTTTTCTTTTCTTTTTGAAATGTTTTTGCATTATATTGTTTGTTAGATTTGTCAACAGTGTGTTTGCTGCCTTTTCCTGGTTGGGTGCCCCCTTGACCCCCTCTCCATGTGAATCCCCATCCAGAATGGCCCGAGCTGCCTACATCTGCAGTAGACCTTGTGCGATGTTGCATTTCCCCTCCTCGGGGACAGCAGTTCCCCTCCGGGCTGAAACTCCTGCATCTGGACTGAAGAGCGCAGGGCTGGCCTGTTTGCTCAGCCCTGATAAGTGCAGCCCCTCAGCGAGTCCCTCAGGTTCCTGGGTGGGCTGCACACATGGACATACACTGCAATGACCCCCAGCCCAATGTCCCTGCTGATGTCTCCCTGGGCAGGAGGATGGGGGTGGAGTTTAGGAGGCTCCTGAACTCAGGTGCCATGGTAAGGAAGTTACTCTCTTCTCACTTTTCTTTCAAATTTTCTGACCAGGTCGAGGAAGGTTCAGATTGGGCCCACATGTCTTTAAGCCTTGTCTAATATTTCTGAGCCTGCAGCCATAGCCCTGTGGCATCCGATCCCGAGAGATCCCATCAGATCTCAGAAGCTAAGCAGGGGCAGGCCTGGTTAGTATTCAGATAAGAGACCGCCTGGGGACACCAGATGCTGTAGGCTTGGGAGAAGGACCCAGCAACCCAGTCCCCAAAATCAATCCACCATTGAAAACCCTGTGAACAGCAGAGAAGCATTGACAATAGTGTTTTGCCTGTTGTATGTAGGGTCTCTATGAATTGGATACCGACTCGACAGCACCTAGCAATAACACAATATTTCTGAACCCATTTTTATCTTTAAATTTTTTTTTTTTTTTTTTGTGATACTGGAGGTTGAACCCAGGGCCTCATGCTTGCATGCTTTGCAAGTGCTGGACCACTGAGCTGCGCCCCAGCCCATTTTTTTACTTTTTGAGATAGGGTCTCACTAAGTTACGCAGACTACCTCTGGTCTCGAACTTGCGATCCTTCTGCCTCTGCCTCCTGAGCCACTGGGATTACAGGCATGCGCCACAATGCCTGGCTCCTTTTTAAAAAATTTTAAACCAAGGCAACAGCCCTCAGGTCAGAGTCCTCCTAGGGGATGCCCATCCAACTAGCATTTTTAATTTCCTTTTCATGGTTACTTATGATTAATAAGGTCACTTTTCAAAATTACAAACATTTGAAGAAATTATGGCAATAATGTCACTACATTAGAAAAACTCACAAATATAGAAAAATAGAAGAAACAATCATTCATCTTACTACTCACAGTAACATTGAGTCTTTCTCTTTCTTCTAAATGTGAAAACTGATATATTCTTTGTAGCTTTCTGTTTTCCCCATTAATATAATAGCATAAATACTTATATTTTACCCTGAGTGTTCTGTAAATATAGTATTGAAGTTTTATTTCTTTTTTATTATAAAAATAAAATATAAAAAGTTCAAATAAGACAATAAGAATACAGTTACTTAGAGGAAGTCACTGTGAGCATTTTAATCCATTTCTTTTTCTTTCTACTCTTTTTTCTTATGTGTGTAATGCATTCATTTAATTCTCATAACATTAAATCACACGATTTTACAATAATAGTTTTTATGGGGTTGCTTAGTATTTTATTTTACGGCATATTTTAGAGGCAGGTACCCCAGATTACCTAACAATTTCTTTATTATTCCTGACCCTAGCACATGCCGTGACATTAGAACCTGTCCATCACCTAGAGTCTCAAAAGCTGGAAAGAGCCTGGCATGGTGGCACATGCCTGTAGTCCCAGTGCTCGGAGAACTGAAGCAGGAGGATTGTGAGGATGAGGCCGGCCTCGGCTATATTGTAAGACCCTGTCTAAAAAATTTTAATTTATTAAAAAAAAAAAGCCAGAATGTCCCAACCACTCTTTGGCTGGAACCCCAGGACAGGAGGAGTAGAAGTGAGAACAAGAGGTATATGAGCAAAATAGATAGGTATTTGGATCGATGAAGATTTGGTAAAACAAAACAAAACATCTCTACAACAGAAAAAAACCAGTATTCCAGGAAATGTCAGGACTGGCCCAGATTCACCCCAATCCTTAGCAGATTCTAAGGAGACAGAGTGGAACTGGAAGATGTGTAGACAAACCTGGATTAGAATAATCCTGACACTTGTTGTTGTTGTTAGGTGTTGTCGAGTCAGTGTCTGACTCATAGCAACCCTGTGTACAGCAGGCGAAACACTATTGTCAGTGCTTCTCTGCTGTTCATAGGGTTTTCAATGGTGGCTTGATTTTGGGGAGTGGATTGCCAGGTCCTTCTCCCAATCCTGATACTACCCCATCAAACTGTATAAACCTAGACTTTGGATAAGTAAGTCAAGCCATGTTCATTAAATGAATAAAACTATAACCACGCTTGGCAGAATTTAGGCATTCTGTAAATGATAGCTTTAAAAATATTCAGATTCAGGAGTTTGTGGTGTTACCAGTAAGAGTGATGAATGGGAGGTGTGATATGGTTTGAAGCTTGTTCTGAATTATTGAAAAAAAGGAGTCAGCGGTACCTTTGGTCCTTCCAGTATAAATATCTTTATTGTATTTCAATACTTGACCAAATTGGTGAGATACTGATATTAGAATTTTATCTTCTCAGGAGCATTCAATTTCCCTATCACTGATGAAAGCAGGCGTTTTAATATTTTCTGCAAATCTGCTAGAATTTCCAGGAGATAGTTTACCATTACTGAGAGTAACAACACTTAGCTTTCCTGAAACCCAAGAATAGATGACTTTCTAAAATCTTACCCTTTTTAGTAGTTCACCAGACCAAAGCTGCGCCACTAAGTCACTTTTATTAGTGGTCAGGTTTCATTCGTAGTGGGACGATATTTTCTGCTTGCCATGTCCTCCGCCGCTCTGCACATTTGAACTTCCTTTCTGGGAATGGCCCCAAGTCAGGATTACCAAGGGCCCTTTGGCCAAGCCCCTCAGAGGCAGAGCAAGAGTCCCGGAGCTCAGGAGGTGTGCTGGGGGCCACCCCGACCGCAATCAGACCTGCCTGTGGCAGATGTTTAGCCCTCGCCTCCTAAAGAGCCCCTTCCCTGCCTGATCGCCAGGTCCCTTCCGGAATGGATGCAAATGCGAAGCAGCGAGGGCTGAGCGCTAGGCTGCATGGGAGGCTGGAAGGAGCCCGCAGGAGTTAGCGGGCGGAGGGGCTTTCATTTCGGGTGAGTGTATGTGTTAGGGTGTTGGGGGGCGAGGCAGAAGAGGTAGTGTCTCCTGAGGAGCTGAGTCCTGGGTGGAAGATAACAGAGGGGCCCATAGCGACCCTGGGTGCTGGAAGGTTGGGCTGGAACCCAAGACACAGGCAGCTCTGGCCACACTGTGGACTCTTTTCCATGTGTGCTTGGCCAGCATCCATGGGGGACCCGTGGCGACGGGCACCACCAGAAGGGAGCAGCCCCTGGGTTTGGGGTTGGCAAGGCTCATTGCGTTCATTCAACCGATAGTGTCTGGGGACCTGCCAGGTGCCAGGTCCTGGATTACAGGCTGGAGACATAAGTGGCAGGGCCCAGTGAGGGCACAGGCAGAGACACATGCACCAAGCCATGGGGCGGAGGCAGGCAGAGAGGTGCGTGCTGAGGACAAGGGAGCCCCTGGAGGGGATGGCCGCTTCCGCTGGGGTTCAGGAGAGGGGAGGAATTCAATGACCTTTAAGGACAAATAGGAGCTACCCAAGCAGACTGGGGCACGGACCATAATTGTTCACGCTTGGCTTTTGCACAGCCTAATGAATAGGAGATCTAGCATTGGAAATGGATGGAGCTGGGTTTCAATCTTGGGAGGAGGGACTCTATCACTACTGTGTGACCATGAGCAAATGATCCAACTCCTCTGAGCCTCAGTTTCCCCATTTGTGAATTGGGAAAATAATACTTCCTACTTTGTAGGTTGCCTGCCACCCTAGCCCTGTGGCATCCAATCCTGTCAGATCTCGGAAGCTAAGGAGGGTCGGGCCTGGTTAATACTTGGATGGGAGACCGCTGGGAACACCAGGTGCATAGGCTTGGGAGAAGGACCTGGCGACCTACTTCCAAAAAACAATCTGCCATTGAAAACACTATGAATAGCAGAGAAGCCCTGACAATACTGTTTTGCCTGTTGTACATGGGGTTGCTATGAGTTGGACACTGACTTGACAGCACCTGACAACAACTTTGTAGGTTATTCAAAGACTTTATGTGGAAATTGAAGTGCAACGCACAGCATACAGTAATAATAATTTTGGTATTTATAGAGTATAATAAAGTAAGCTCAGCACCATTGCACGTGCCTGTAATCCCAGTGACTTGGGAGACTGAGGCAAGAGGATCCTGAGTTTGAGGCCAGAAGCAGCCTGTGTAACTTAGCGAGACTCTGTCTCAAAAAATAATTAAAGAAAAATGTTAAAAACGTGGTCAATGGAATAGCTATGGTTCAGATTCTGCCACAAACCAAGCAAGTCACTTCATGTCTTTGGGTCTGATTCCTCATCTGTATAGTGGATACTTTGGACTTCGTGACTTCTGAGTTTCCTTCTGGTGTGGGCATGCTCAGGTGACACTGCTGGGCATCACTGATTGTCTTCTCACACAGACTGTTCCCTGCTAGACCCTCCTTGAATCTCTGAGGTGCCTAGAACAGTCAGTGCGTGGCTCATGCCTCATGCCAGTGCCTTGCTTGCAGCTTCATGATTGTGACTTTACTGTTGTTGTTAGATGCCATCGAGTCAGATCTGACTTATAGCAACTCAATGTACAACAGAATGGGAGAAAGATGGGGCAATCCACTCCCAAAGCAATCCCGAAACAATCAGCCATTGAAAACCCTTTGAGCATCACTATGAGTCAGACCCCAACTCGATGGCACCTAACAACAACAACATGTACAACAGAAAGAAATACCCCCCAATTCTGTGCCCGTCACATGATCTTTTTATGGTTAAGCCCATTGTTGTAGTCACTGTGTCAATCTATGTAGTTCAGGGTCTTCATTTTTCCTTTGACCTACCACTCTCCCAAACATGATGTCCTTCTCTAGGGATGGGTTCCTCCTGACAACATGCCCAAAATATGGCAGATGCAATCTAGCCACCCTTGCTTCCAAGGAGCACTCTGGTTGCGCTTCATTAAGGACAGATCAGTTGGTTCTTTTGACAGCTCATGATATATTCAATATTCATCTCTGGGACCATAATTCAAAAGCATCAATTCTTTTCCTGTCTCCCCTGTTCAACTTTCAGCTTTCATAACTGTATGATGTGACTGAAAATACCATGGCATGAGTCAGTCACGTCTTTGTCTTCGATGTGACATCTTTACTGTTCAACACTTTTAGAAAGGCTTTTGCAACAGCTTTTCCCAATGCAATGCATCTTTTGATTTTTTTTTTTTTTTTTGTGGTACTGGGGGTTGATCCTGGGGCCTCACACCTGCATGCTTTGCAAGTGCTGGACCACTGAGCTGCACCCCCAGTCCTTTTATTTTTTTTCCTTACTTCCTGAGACAGGGTCTCACTAAGTTACATAGACTTCCTGTAGTCTCGAACTTGCAATCCTCCTGGCTCCGCCTCCCGAGCCTCTGGGATTACAGACGTGCGCCACCACACCCAGCTGGCATCTTTTGATTTCTTGACTGCTGCTTCTGCAGGTATTGACTGTAGAACCAAGTAAAGCAGAATCTTGGACAACTTCAATCTTTTTTCCACTTCCCATGAAGTTGCGTACTGACCCAGTTGTGAGGATTTTTTGTTTTGTTGATGTGGCGCAGTCCATACCGAAGGCTGTGTTCTTTGATCTTCATCACTAAATGTTTCAAATCCTTTTCACTCTCAGCAAGCCGAGTTGTGTCAAATGCATAACGCTGGTTGTTAACGTGGCTTTAACAATTATCCAAACTTGCTGTCCCCTTATATCCCCCCGATCAAGCATGTGGTTCTTGCCTAAGGACTTCCTGAAGCATAAGGAACATCAGTTTTTAAAAGGACTTTTACATGACTGCGAAGGAGGTGAGGCTGAGAACTTGAAGAGTCTGGGAGCAACCTATATTTTCAGAGTAGACGCAGGCAAAACGCTTGTTTCTGGCACCCAGAGCTGCCCGTGGCTGGGAAGGAGAGCAGAGACGTTATGTTCTTGGACGTGTTGGCTGGGTTTGTTTGAGGATCCACACACGTAGCACTTTGGGGAGCTGCTGTCACCCCTTTCTCTCTTTACTATGAAAGGCATGAGCTCTGGTCCATGGCTTTTTTTTTTTTTTTTTTTGTAGTCCAGTTATTACCTTTTTAGTTGAAGGTATGGTGTTTCAGCCTATAAAGAACTATTCTGTGCTGTGCATGGTGGCGCACACCTGTACTCCTAGCGATTCAAGAAGTAGAGGCGGGAGAATTGTGAGTTGGAGGCCAGAGGCAGCCTGCATAACTTTGTTGTTGTTGTTAGGTGCCATCGAGTCGAGTCCAACTCATAGCGACCCTCATAGGGTTTTTAATCGCTGACTGTTTCAGGATTGCCTTGGGAGTGGATTGCCACATCCTTCTCCCATTTTTTGTGCTGCTGGGAATTGAACTCAGGATCTCAGAGACTGCAGAGCGGCGCTCTACCAACTGAGCTAAATCCCAGCCCCTGCATAACTTAGTGAGGCCCTATTACAAAATGAAAAAACAAAATAAAACAAAACTAAAAACCCCAAGGCGCTAGAGATATAGCCCAGTGATAGAGCACTTGCAAAATATGTATGAGGCCTGATTTCAAGTCCTAAGTACCACAACAAAACAAAACAAAACAAACAAACAACAACAACAAAACCCACAAAACTATTCTAAGGTTCATGGACTGTGGCAATCCAAATTTCTATGTTCTTGGCCATGTGTCTTCAGTAAGAGACAGTCTATCACCAAATGCTCTCAAAAGAAGCAATCTCAGAGTGCTCTACTAAAGATTATGCTCTAAAAACCGATGGGAAATGATATCTAAATTCAGAGATCTGAGGAATCTCATGAAAAAAAAAAATAAAGTTCTCATGGTTGCTATTGTCCCCACCCCATCCTTTTCAGGTCCCACACCAGGGGTAGAGTGCAAAGGGCCATTAATCTGAGTGTTCTAAGTCGCTGACATGACTTCCACACTGTGTTGTTGTTGTTAGGTGCCGTCGAGTCAGTATCCGACTCATAGCCACCCTGTGTACAACAGGCGAAACACTATTGTCAGTGCTTCTCTGCTGTTCATAGGGTTTTCAATGGCAGATTGATTTTTGGGAGTGGGTTGCCAAGTCTGTCTTCCAATCCACACTGTAGGTGGATGGAAAAATGTATTCTATTAACACATGTTCTTGGGTGCTATTAAAATCCATACCATTTTCCCCTTAAGAAAAGCAGAAAACGCCCATACATTTGAATTTGTTCTCATGAAGAAGATAGTATCAAGCATTCAAAATGAAACAAACGTCATTCTTTCCTTAGGACAGCATTCACATTTGTGTGCTGAGGACTTGTTAGGACCCTATTCTCCCTTCCGTCCTTCTAGCCACTACGTTCCCTGCATTGTTGTTAGGTGCCATCGAGTCAGTATCCGACTCATAGCGACCCTCATAAGGTTTTCAATGGCTGACTGTTTTGGGATTACCTTGGGAGTGGGTTGCCAAGTCCTTCTCCCTGCGTAGTGCAATAGTATAATTTTTCTCTCTTGCAAAAAAGAGTCATTGCCCTGACATCTCGTGTTGTCTGTGGGGCTCCAGGGCATCCTTCCAATCCCTAAATAGGTTGAGTTGAGAAACTCTACAGTGGGCGAGGAAATATTCTGCCATTCACAGGAAGCGATTTTGCATTAAATGGCTACTGAACAATCCTGTGTAGAAGCGAGAACAGGCTGCATTTCTACCCGCTGGTGGCCTTGTCGGCACGGTGCAGGTTTGGGCTCACCTGGATTTTTGGATTCTGCTGGTGCTGCATCCATTGTCTTTAAGTAAAGAGGGGGAGGAGAAAGAGAAACCCACCCAAGGCCCTGAGACCTTTCCGACATCCCTAATGTCCCATTTGCGCCAACTAGAACCTGATGCCGGTGACCCGCTCGACAGCCGGGTGATGACATGCTTTTTGGGTGCGATGTATACACTAGGCCATTAGTCTGCAAGCAGCAGTTGTCAGCTTTGTTCCCATTTAGAGTAATTTTCTCACTCATATGGCATATTCTTCAGGGATAAAATGCATTTCCCAGCCAGATATTCCCCCTAATAGTGAAGTTGGGTTAATGACCAGATCTCAGCCAAGGAAGGTAAGCCTGCAATTGCCGCTGGTTGTATATCGAAGCTACCAAAATGAAAAGGCTTATTTTAAAACACATTCCCACGAACAGGCAGAAACCTCTCCTTTCGAGATTAATGAAGCTCATTCGAGGGGAAACTTAGGCAGGAATTTAAGAGCTAAGTAAGGCACTTAGAACCTTCGGGTGCAATGCTGCAATATGAGTCTATGGTTTTGAACTGCCATCACGGAATGGTGGGGTTTTAATGCCAGGCACGATGGCCAGGAGCTACAAAAAGCCAGGTGTCTTCAGGCCAACCCTCCCTGAAACGACAACATGGCATTGTTTTATTCCCTCTTCCGTGTACAGGCCTGAAATAGTCAAATCAATTAAACAATTAATTCCCGCCCTGGAAACTTGCACGCCAAGCAGCAGCCCGTGGTCGATTCATTTGGTTGAATTATAACCCCCGGAAAGCAGCGGCTCCTAATGGAAAAGCTGACGGAGTCTTAAGCACATGTGGCGAGCGGGGCTGCTATAATTAACTCTGCGTTGAATCCCTCCCATTAATATTTTAAAGATTTTTAATTAAAATAATTACGAGAATTTATGAAAAATACTCGAGCACCTAAAGTATTTCTACAGGGCCCCAGTCTCGGAGGGTCCCCTCCCTGGTTGTCACGTGGGTGTGGATTTCTACCCCGGGATTTTCACCCTGGAGGAAGGCAGACCTCCTGTCCCTTCCCTTTGTAAATTCGGTTTCAGAAAAGTCCATCCACACCCAGGCCGTCATCAGCACAGCTCAGCTCGGTCTTTCCTTTTCTGCTGCTGTCGGTCCTTCTGCCTCCCTTTCCCCTACCCCACTCCCTTCTTCTCCAGGGGTGATACTCCCCGGACAAAAGCCCTTCCTACCTTCCTTCCACACTTTGTTTATGGAAGTTCCCCTGGCAGTACAGCCCAGGGCCAGCACGATTCTCTAGAAAGGGCCACCTAGGGAATGTTTTACCATAGCCCTGTGGCATCCAATCCCGTCAGATCTTGGAAGCTAAGCAGGGTCAGGACTGGTTAGTAGTTGAATGGGAGACCGCCTGGGAACACCAGGTGCTGTAGGCTTGGAAGACGGACCTGGCAACCCACTCCCCAAAATCAATCTGCCATTGAAAACCCTATGAGCAGCAGACAAGCACTGACAATAGTGTTTTGCCTGTTGTACACAGGGTCGCTATGAGTCAGATTCTGACACTGTGGCAGCTAACAACAACAAAGGAATGCTTTAAGCTAGGTAAGCTTGGCAGGCCATGCCATCTCGGTTGCCACATGGCACCTGAGCGAGCTTGGTAATGTCCAAGAAACCTTTCTTTATGGATGCAGAAATGAGATTTAAAAAAAATGTTTTATTCATTTATTTAGTTAAGTTTAGCTTTGTTTTGACACATGGTCTTGCAGGCTACCTTGGAACTTGCCACGTCGAGCAGGCTGGCCTTGAGCTCACTTTGATCCTCCTGCCTCAGCCTCTTGAGTGCTGGGATGACAGATGTGTGTGACCATCCCTGGCGAGACATTTGATTTCAATGTAATTTTTACAGTCACAAAATATTCTACTTTGGATAGTCCTCCCCAACCATTTCAAGAAAAAAAAATCTCTTTTTAGCTCCCTGCCATGACAAAGCAGGCAGTGGGCCAGGTCTAGCCCTGAGGCTGTAGTTTGCCAACCCCTAGTATAACAGACTGATTAGGAACAGGCTCTTTGCTGGGAGTCAGACTTCATGGCTTCCTCCTTAGGCTCTTACGACTGTCTAGATGAGTGACCGTGGACATGTGATCAACCCTCTCTGCGCCTCAGCTTCCTGCGTATAACATGGAGTTGGTGGTACTGGCTCTCCACAGTCCAGCTGTGATGATTTACAAACACCTTACTCACCCCAGAGGTGTCAGTGTCCTGTACCCAGTATCCCCCTGGGAGGACTATCACATGTACTGGCACGGGGATGGTGGGCCCTAGCAGGCTTTGCTCTATAGTGTGTCGCAGGGCTGAGGTTGTTGATCACATATGTCCTGAACGCTGGATGCTACATCATGAGCTGACATCTCTTGGATGCTCCTGGGAACAAAGAGCTGGGTCATTTGCTTTGGGGAGCAGCCCCTTTGCGGAGCACAGCAGACACTGCAGGTGTCTGGCGGCCATTTACGGTCCTCAGGAGCCTTGAGCAGGAGGATGTGGTGGCTTCATGTCACACACGAGGGAATAACCTTGGGACGCTTAGGATCAACCCCAAGTCATGCAGTAATTCGAACCAAGCTATCCTCACTCTAACCCCAAACTTCATTCACTGTCCTTGTGACTTTTGCCCTGCCTGTACATAACCTGTACGATTGCCTACTAAAGATTTAAAAAATTGCTATTTTTGCTTATGGCCTGGGATTTAGCTCAGTTGGTAGAGCGCTGCGCTGCAGTCTCTGAGGTCCTGAGTTCGATTCCCAGCACAACAAAAATGGGAGAAGGACGTGGCAACCCACTCCCGAGGCAATCCCGAAACAGTCAGCCATTGAAAACCCTATGAGGGTCGCTATGAGTCAGACTCGACTCGACGGCACCTAATAGCAACTAACATTTTTACTTAGGTTCCTTTTAGAAAGAGTTCCTTTCGACTAAGTGTATTTTGTACCATGGATTTGATGAGCCAGTTATATTTTCACTGGTGAACACTAAAATAAAATAAATATGAGCATATAACATGTGCCATCAGAAACCATCTGAGGGACGTGAGGAATCTATGTCATAGTAAATATGGCACTAGGCTCTTTGTCTCCCTCATAGTGGCTAGGAGCTGAGCCTCAGGCGGTCCTTTGGGTGCCCAGCCCTTGCACCGTTGGGTACCATTTCTAAGCCCATCTGCCTATGTGCTGAAGGTGTCCCCTGTTAGAGTGCCTCCTTCCCACCCGACTCACCCACAGCTGCGGGTACACTGACTCCTGAGCTGGGCTTCCCGTCCTTCCTGCCTCCACCCCATTGCCCCTCATGGGTTGTTCTTGACTTCTGATGCCTTGCTTAGGGAATGGCCATTTTTGTTCTGGCTGCTCAAGGGCAGGTTTTCTGGCCCATGGAGTCCTGTGTTCGGCCCCCAGCCAGACTGCCTGCCGGCAATGTGGCCTCTCTTCCACAGCCCGGCTGTTCTAAGACTCAGTACACTTACATGCAAAATGGGGGTGCTAATAAAATCCGTATGGGAGAAGAACGTGGCAACCCACTCCCAAGGCAATCCCGAAGCAATCAGCCATTGAAAACCCTATGACAGTCACTATGAGTCAGGCACCACTCCATGGCACCTAACAACAACAACAATAAAATCCGTCTCCCAGGGATATCATGAAGCATACATGAGAAGGCCTTGAAAGGGCCCTGAAGTGGATCAGTCAGCAGCAGAGGCTCCGGAGACAGAGCAGGGCCAATGGGCACCTCTACTGCCTCCTGGTGATGTAACCCGGATGGAGATGACGTGGAGGGCAGGATTGAAGTGGGATTCCAAGTTCCCTGGACACCTTCTTGGTCAGCTTCCTACCCATGGCACCTCTTGGCTTAAACAGGGCTCCCCTTTGGACACATCCTCACAGCAGCCCTTCCTTTGGAGCCCCACAGACTTCGGAGCCCACGGGTGAGTGGCCCAGCCCCCTGCCTGCCTGTCCCCTTCTGTCTGAGAAGGTAGGCGGGGCTTCCCGCCGCTGTCCCAGGTGGGCCAGGCCCCAGCCCAGTGCTACCATTGACTCGTACTTGAATCCAACTCATCTCGATTTTATGAGAATCAGCCCTGAAAATCCCCGTGTTCAAGAGATGACACCGGGGAACTGTGGAGCAGCCTCGTCATTTGAATAATCAGCCATTTAGTGACATGTCTAGCCTGGTTTAATGACTGAATCAGTGAAAGTATGACCCCGAGTGCCGGTTAACTTTTAAAATAGCTGTGCCCACTGCATGACACAGCCAACAGGAAGCCATTAAGGCCCTGGCAATTACCACTTCCATCCATCGGCGAAGTCCCTATTTTATTTTAATCTGCGTAAGTGCATTTTCTGCACGAGGTTAAAATATAAATCCCTTCTCCTGAACAAGACTGGTTTTCTGGCTGACTTGAGAGCACAATTTACAACTGATTTAATTTGTTCTTCACAAACATTCCTAATGACATTACCCCGGTGCATATACAGCCTGCCTCCTCTTATTCCATTAACTCCCAAATCGGGTTTAAAGACCATATTGATGCTAGATGTTATTATGGGTGATTATCAAAACAACAGACAATGCGGCAAAGTGTTTACTAACTGGTTTATATATAATTTCTGTAATAACGACAACAGATGGTAATGCTACGAACACTAAATCACGCTTTTCGCCGCTGAAACAAATTGGCAGCCTGCAGTACAGAGATGGTGTACGCAGCTCCATACAGATGCTTCACTCATCCGCTATCGCGCTCATCTTATTAGGAAATGGGTCTGTTACCGCTATTACAGGTAATCTTTCCATTTACAATTACAAATGTATATGTTCAATGAAAATGGCTTTCCACAGCTAAGCTGCCTGAATGGTATGTCCCTCTCTAATTACTGCCCTGGTGATGCGTGTCCTGGCCGAACCACGCAAAGGGCTGTGCTTGTCCTAGTTAATGGCAGCGGCCGCATTTCAGTTGCTCGGGGATGCGTCTGTTCTCAAAGGCCCTCCACCCCTCCTTGGAGAGGCCATGATGCAGCCCCAGGACGTGGAGCGCCAGCACCTTAGAAGCAGGGGTGGAAAGCGCTGAATGTGGGGGAGCCTTCCTCATGCCCAGGTCCACTGCCTTTGGTTCTCCAGGCCCTGAGGAGGAGCAAGTTTTAGGTGTGGGAGAGACACCCTCCCCTCCCGTCTCCTGCCATCGATAAACAACATTTCACCTTTTAGCAAAGGGAACCTGGAGTCCAGAGAGCTTGGAGGAGGGGCACCCCAGGCCATAGGGTGCCGGATGAGGACAGGTGCATGGGCCCCTGATTGGGAGCTCACTGTGTCTTTTGCCCCACGTGGGTCTCATCCAGGGAAGTAACATTAGGGGGCTACCACAAGGTGCCCCAGGCTGAGTGACAGCAGTGACGTGTGTCTCTGTGGCTGTGTTGTAGCCACTGCACACAGACTCTCACAGACCCTGGATGAAGGCAGCCTTGGCTGGCTCTGCTTTGTAGATGAGGACACTGAGTGTCGGGTCTGTGATGCCAGAGGCAGTCGGACTGGGGTTTGAGCTTGGACTGTGACAGAATCCAAAGCCCGTGGGCTTCACCGCTGAGCCACACTGCTTTTCCAGAGCAGGGCGCTGGTGCCTTTGCCCTCAGACAAAACTGCCACAGAGCCCAACGCGGAGGCTCAAGCGCGGGAAGTGGTTGGGTATTTCTGGGTCTCCCGGAGCTTCCAGCCCTCGCTCCTTAGGCCTTCCGCTTTCTCCGCCAGGGCGTTGGCTGATTCCTAAGCTGGGGTGCTGAAGCCACGTGCTGGCTGACGAGAGAGGCAGTGGTGGGGCGCCCTGGGAGAGCGACCCAGAGTTGTGGTTTTGGCCAGGAGGCTGACCAGCCGCAGGGAGATCCTCCCTTCAGAGCTCTGGGCGGGGATTCACGGGACTGCTCCTCACAGCAGCACACGATGCTCACGGGGACCCCCTGGGTCAGGCCCATGGGGAATGAGAACAGTTTTGTATATGGGGTGAGGGCACACAGGGTAGTGGCTGCACTCGCTGGGATGACCTCCCATCTGCCCACTTCTGGCTCTGGTGGGCCCCCATGGGGGTGGGTATGCATGTCCCTGCTGCTGTGCCCCCTTCCTGCTTCCCTCCCTCCTTCCAATTTTCCTTCCTTTCTCCACTCCCTCCTTCCCTCCTTTTCTCTCTCCTCCTCCTCCCCCTCC